>AXCO02002259.1:0-30505 GCA_000473525.2 Anopheles melas | reverse complement strand
ACTTCTATGCAAAATCCCGAAAAGCTTCGAAAAAGGCAAAAAGTTCATGTTGTGGATAAACTTGTAAAGCAGCCTGCCTGCAAATGCCTCTAAAAAAATCGTCTTTTTGCAAGATTGGAGCATATATTAGAAATAGTTGCTTAGACAGTGCCAGGCGCTCAGGATCTCGCACCGGTTACCAACTATTGCACTATGCTTGACCAAGAGTAAAAGAGAAACTTGCACTGCAACTAACTGCATCTTTCTCTGGAAACGATATGTGCATATCCTACGGAGTATGTGCCGTTCATATGTGTGTCCGAGAAAGAGGCGATAGATAAATACAGCACGGTAAAGAACCAGCTAAGACTGGTTGTTGAAAGTGAGCAACAACTGCTTAAAGCATGATTGTCGGTGCTTTTTGGAGTTTAGTGCTTTTCTTTTCAGTTCATGATAGTTTTGCTTCCAAAAACGTACGAAAGACATGTGTGGAGAAGCCTCGTCGCTGGTACAATAGACTCTGAGAAGCTTCGAAACGTTCCAAAAGGTTTCAGTGTGCTGGTGTTGCTCTCAACAAGAACATGCATGCTCTTTTCGATGATGCAATTCCCAATAGTTCATTGCCGGTCGATGTTAGTTTCCTCTTGGGAAATAGTTGAAAACACACATACAAACACAATGTTAAAATAATGATTTCGGTTACATTTTCGTTTGTTTAAAAGTATTAAAATGAATTGAGAAGCTTTTTTATCATAATTGCTTATTCTGTTTACAATATTTGTTTAACATTCAATATAAAAAACTCAAATAGTATTGATTGTTTCCAACACCTCATATACCCATTATATGAACAATAACGATGTTTTATAAAAAACCAACAATCTTTTAGACAACGTCCTTTCATTGTAGTATTAGATATTAAAAACAAAATAAGTTATATTCGTCAATTTATTTAGAAATACGTACAAAACAACTGTAATATTTTCCGTTTTTTTTTTTAATAAAATACTAGCAACAATCCCTCACCTATTTCACATCCACAGCTCAAACTCCAACGACAGGTCGTTTTCTTTTCTTTATCAAAAACAACGTACCACTTACTAGGTTATCATAACAAATGCACGAAGGTTTGACTCCCTAAATAGGTTCCATCTGCACTTACCAGTGCACTGGGCCAACTTTAATATCGCCTGTCTCGCTCAAACGAACAATGCTATTACCGCACATATCCGACCGTGCCCTTTCAGTCGTGCTGCCCGTGAGCCCTGTATCTACAAGCACTCCACGTTTTATCTTCCAGCAGCGGAAAGCGTGTCTGTCGCCGAAACCATCCGTTGACGTTGTCTGTATCTGCTACAGTCTATGTCCGGCGACAGTAGAGGCTTTTGTAATGGCACAACATCAAACCCGCACACACCAAGACTTGACTGCGATGGGGAGGCAAGCGTATCTAGTCCCCGTTAGTGACAATGCCCGTGCCCGAGAGTTTTGACTCACCTGGTCCGATAAAGTAAGCTTCAGGTGGTCAACTCGAAAACATTCGCATACCGTTGCCCGGCGCGATAGGTTCTCGGTCGTGAGCAAGCTTCCGGTAAAGGCAGCTAGGAGTTTGGCAAAACCTTCTACACACAATAACGCAACGCAGAAGAGTTGTTTCATCGTGCCTGCTAGCTTCTAACACAGTCGGTACGAGATAAGGAAAGTGAGTCAAATCGTGTTAAAATAGTG
The DNA here is from genome assembly GCA_000473525.2 of Anopheles melas. NCBI lineage: Eukaryota > Metazoa > Arthropoda > Insecta > Diptera > Culicidae > Anopheles > Anopheles melas. Next base: position 28,798 of record AXCO02002259.1, on the reverse strand, counting down.
AAGCGTAAACTAAGGTGCGTGTGAGTGTGATTCTCAGTAAATAACTGTAAATGTAGCGAAACTCTTCCACTGGATTCACTCAGAATGGGTTGGATAGTGTTTGTTTTTACCAACAGTCTAAATGGGTTACAAATGTTTGGACTTGATCGTGATCAATTTGTGGATGGTTCAATAACCTGTGTAATACATGCATTGTTTTTAAAATGGATATTTTAGCCGTAAAACGATCAAGTTGTATATTAATGTTATAAGTATATCTCTTCCTTCTTCCTTTGGAGCAACGATCACAGTGACAGTGCTGTGAAGATTCATTTATCCGGTTGCCGTTTATGTTTTCTTTTTGTGTGTTGGAATTAAAGCAATGTTTCTTGTTGATCGTACGCCGCTCAGTAATTTGACCTTTCCCTTTACAAGATTAACCCATTACCTAATTGGTCGCTTTATCTGTCATGACATTCCGCAGCGACTGTGAATGTGTGCTGCTCGCCGCTTTTTCTCTGCCTGATTGACACGCTAGCGAAGATCGGGGTATGATCATGCAAATAGAAAAAATAAACAAACAGCCATCCACAAGTGAGCACGTGAGCATTTGAAGTATTGGTAAGAGTGCGGCATGAGCATCAGCGTTGGGTTGTGGAAGCTGTGTCGTAAACGATGCACACGAATCATCTCCACCGACAACTGCAGTGCAGTGTGTGCAGCGTGCAGCTTGAACCGAGCTGACTAGATGCGCTCCAAACCACCTCACTGCCCTCTTTTGCCTAATGGGAGCTAATTGTTTTCACTCGAGTATGGATTTTACCTTGACACGATCTCTCGCACGCCCGCGATCGTTCGTCAGGTTATTTCAGTGATCGGCACTGACGGAAGATCGTATTGCAGCTGTGGTATACGTATGGATTTCGTTTGCTAGCGAATTTCTTTTACCTTTGCGTGTATGCGTGAGCGATTTAATTAGTGTTTAGAAGTGGTACTGAGGGTTCTAACTCGATAGCGTCTAAAATTTAATATGAACTATGGTTTGACTGTTTTTTTAATGTTTTAATTTTATTGATTCTTCCATTCTTTATTTATTGATTGATTCCATTTATTGATTGATCTTCCACACTTCATTCAATTAGTGTTGGAAGCAGTCATTCGCGAAAGTCAATACATGATAAAAGCTACTTTACGATTAGCTATTGTGTATTATGACATCTCCTGTTCTGACTCAAGATCAATTCTACAAAAGTGATATTTTTTTTTTAACTTTGCGCATTCAAACTGGGGCGTTACATATTCCTCAAAGATCTTACTTGACAACAAATTACCTTGATAATATTTACTTTTCCTCAAAGTATTCAGAAAAGCACAAAAAACTTTTTACGGCTTAGGAGCAAAGCATACATACATTTCATAAGGAATATGTATTAGGACATTATATCCTTTGCTATCGATCTTGTTTCACGGATCACCTTTTTTCTATTATTACACTGAAAAATTTATTTCTCTTTCCTCATATTTATTTTTTTAAGTTATCTTGGCTTTGTTTTGCTTTCTTAGTTTCATTTTTATACTTTAGCATGATTATTATGTCTTCTTCTTTTGCAATAGATTCTCCTAGCTCATCTATTGAATTATTCGTGGAAAATCAATTACTGCTTACTTTTACGTACTTTTGAGTGCTTGCTTACATGGTTATAGTTAATTTATTTAAATTAACATTATTACGGCTTCGACCATTACTATCGTTGTTCGTTGATTTCTGTTTTTTGTTTAAGGCCTGCCCATCAGCTTATATTTATTTCTACACAATAATTCAGAAAAAAAACTGACAGCTTGGTGAAGAAAAATAGAATAACTTAACTGAAACAGAACAATATTGAAACCAGCATTTGTAGGCATACAATACATTTTTAGTTTTGGCTGTTACTTTGAACTAGTCTGAAATAGTTAATTAACTTATATTCCTTGATAATTAACTTGTATTCCTAAATTTATTCATCTAGATACAACGAGCCTTTATGATTGTACTTTAAAGTATTTAATTATTCCCATTCTGCCCAAAAATTAGGAAATAATGTTCATAAGATGTCACGTAAAACTGTTTAAGAAAAAAGATGTATTTTATTAATACTTTGTTGTAAAAACTTTAATGGTTTATGGTTGAAATTTGTTTTATTGCAAGAGTAACATATATCAACACGGCTATGATAATTATCTTTCTTCAACAAACCGCTTTGCTTCAAATGTGACATGCTAAATAGGATAAATTTTAATTAACGACACATTCAAAACGCATTCAAATGTTTATGTGTTTAATTCAAAATCGAAGTTTGGTTCGAAAATCATGTTCCAAAGTTTCCAACCTTCATCGATTTCTTGTTGCGCATGCTCTTCCAAAAAGGGGAAAATGGTTACCCACACGATAAGGGTGTGTGCACGAGCATCACAAAGGGCACCAACCACGGTTGGCATCGTGTTGGTGTGCGCGTTAGTTGTTGCAGCAAAATCTAGCCCCTGTCAAAATTTTATCGCACCGATTAGGCAACGCTATCGAAAGGGCGATTATTGTAGAACACGAGACATGCGCACACGCACGCAAACCTCCGTCGGCGTGTGCTGGTTTGTGTAGTTGAAATGGAATGAAGCACCGTTTACACATTGAGAAACTGTTGGTTTGGTTTGGGTTATTATACTAAATACAAAATGCTTTGCAGCTCGTGATTGATCAAATGTCTGATTTTATGTGATTAATTAATTCAATGAATCGATCAGTTCATGTTTAAACGCATTTGCTAGAAAGGTGTATTTATTGAACAAGACGGCGCCGTTGGGTAAACCGTTTCCTACGACTGTTGTTTGTAATTTTCGCCCGATTCATCGATTAACCAACACAGCGATAAAAACCACCCCTCCCTACGATATCGATTCGCACACACACACACACACACTAACGCACCCTTTTTCTCCATCTCTCGCGGTAACATTCCAGACGCGATGGATCCCAGTATTCTAGCAACCATGGACCGTGACGCACTGAAAAAGCAGATCGAAAACATGAAGTACCAAGCCTCGATGGAGCGGTGGCCATTGTCGAAGAGTATCGCAGCGTAAGTACCATTGCCAACCCTAACCCCCCTTGTTTCTGTCCCTTTCCCTAGAACCACTTTTAATTTCGTCCTGCCAGCATTGATCAGTAGTTGATTTTAGTGCATTGAGTGAATAATTTAAGGTACCTTAGTTACTAATGTATGCCGTTTAGAGAAAAAAAAGCCTGTGCGGTAGCAAAAAAACGAAAAAAGAAACACTCCCCTGAGAAATCGCGTTCGAATGAGTTGATGTAAAAGGGTGGAAAAAGTGCCCATCGAGCTGTAAGGAAAAAAACGAACGGGGTAGCGCCCTTGCAGTCGATATTTTCGGGGTGTGTGCGTGTGTGTGTGTGTGTGTGTGTGTTTGTAGTAATGAGTCAAACCTCGGGGTTGAGCTGAGCGATGGCTTCGGTTGCCAAAAGTGACAAGTGTGGTCGGTAAAAGTGAGGATGCGGGCGATCAGCAAATCGAACCGAACCGAAGGTGTTGGCGGCCATGTGAGGAGTGCATGTGTACCGAGTGAAGCAAGGGAAGCAATCGCTGATTCGCTTCAGCCACCAAGTAATTATAGCCGTTTCGAAAAGGCAATCGTTTATTTGTGTTTTGTAAGTGGCCAAAAACAGCATCCGCAGGCCGAATTTATGCAGCAGCGAACGGCAATAGGATGATCGATTGCTTGAAATTACCTTCCCGTCCGAGACCAACCTAGCCAACGGAAAACGGATGTGGGAAAAAATCGATAAAGAAGCCAACCCTCGTTCTGGCGGTCGGTGCTGCTGACGGCACTCGGTTACATTGCGTTGATGGTATTGGTAATACTGCTGCGAGCATTGGAACCCGACAGTAACTGGCAGTAAAGCGCGTGTGAAGTTGGAATTTTCCAGCTTTTCATGCTCCTCTTTATTGGTTCACAAAATGCAGTGCAGTTTCGCTAGGAAACAAAACATTGTAGGCTTTTGGAAGGCCCATTCACAGTGTGTCGGGTGCGAATGTGTTAGTGTGTGGTAGCCCCCCCACACAGGGTGGCTGTGACTAGCGCACCACTAACCAGTGGGTGTTGTGGGATGGCAGAAAGGGGTCAGCAGCTTCTAGTCTGCCTAAGTGTTCTTATCTTTTGGCGGCTCAACATAGCTGTAGGTTGTATGCTGCGGTCTCGCTCACCCACTCATTCAAGCATCACCATGACGATGGTAGTTGTGCTGCACGGTGGTACGTACTTTAGCGTTGTGTGCGTGCTCGTCGTGGTGTGCGTGTGGGAAAACAGTGCCAAAGTAGAATGCCATCGTTCCCACCGGTAGTTGAGGCGAGGGTGAAAAGAGGGTGGAAGAAGGAGAAGAGGCTTTGGAGCTGCCGAGCGGTGGAGACGCATTATCACCCTTCGTGGTCGCGGCTCGTTCGGCAGCGGTAGAGCAAATGAGATGGAAGTAATCCGCGATGGAAGCGATAAAGTTTGGCTTGGAGTGCGATTTTGTTTCACTCTTGCACGCTCTTGTGGTTGCTTGCCGTGTGTGAGTGTGTCCCCCTTCCCCCCTTTACTGTTGCCTTATCGTATTGTTATCGCTGCATTTGGTTTGCTTCGAATGGCAATTAATGGTTTTAATTGTTGACAGAATAACACAGTTTTGGCAAGCAAAACTATGCATAAACATTTTAGGCAAAGTGTGAAGTAACGTTCGATGACAAATCATCATTCTGATTGAGCTTTTCAAAGAACTTTGTTGATCTTATTTATGCATCGATAAAATGCAAACATTATATTTTGAATCACCTCCAACAATATCAAAGCACAGGTAGACGTGGCTTAAATGTTTAATTGAACGAAGCATAATTATTAAAACCATATCCACGCGCAATGACGAACTGTCGAGCGTGTATGCATTTTGGTTTTCTTTTACCGGCCTAAAGGCCATTCAGGCATTTTCATTTCGATTGAGATATAACTGCTACCAATTGAGTCATTCAATGTGTTATATCGCGACGTTGTGAAAGCAACACAATGCGTTCTTTTCATGCTACGTTTGCACATGAACTGTTTTTAAATGTCGTCGTTCACTTCATGTGAGGTGCTTTTGAAAATAGTGTGTATATAATAATTCTGAATTGACAAGCACTTCTTAAGTGACTATTACTATTGTTGGTTTGCTTCAATCGAACTCTTTGACGTTGCTTTTTATTTTTGAATATTTTGCCCGTTTACTTCTCAAACTTAATTTAGAATATTTTGTTAAGGAATAGGTTGTCAAGCTTTTAAAGAATTTTTAAAAGAATTGAGTTGAAGAGTCTGATATTTTTGTTACAGATTTTGTAATTGTACCTTAGTTCAGATATTGATTGCAGGAACCAAGGCGAATTTCATCTTAAATAAAAAATAAAAATAAAATAAACACCTTTAATTTAAGTTTTTGAAGGCTCAACACATTTATATGAGTATATGAGCAAGTAGTTTGGGAAGTTTTCTTTGTTTTCGTAAACGGTTCTTAAAATTTGACATTTTGAAACATGAAATCATGTTAGTATCTTGAAAAATGTGATGGTTTGACGCTGGGTAAGAATAACGAAGGTTGTTAATCCCGATAGCAAAAATATGCAATTTTCTTAAAAGAGCAAGTAATCCTTACTTTCATAAATTGTTGCTTAGAGAACCATTCAATTTCAGTAACATTGCACTGTTTGGCGATATAAGCTTTCCTTTGTAATTAAATCAATAATCAATTACGATCAGCTGGTTACATCAGCAACGGTAATAAAACTTCCCAAATCATCAATGTTTGAACGACCGCTAAAGAACGAACATTTCTCATGGGAGAGCTCAAGGGATATCTCAAGGGATGCGTAATTTTTGCCATTACCTCACTAATTTGATAACACAATGAATGGAATATAGAAGCATTATAGCGATGGAATGAAAGACTCCACTTTCATGGACAGGTATAAGAAGATTATTAGTGTTTTGCTATCGTGTTCATATTTCTTGTTCGAAGTAACGACATTCAATATAATACGCACGGTTTTGCATAGATGTTGAAGTACATATATATTTTACTATTTAATAGCAGCATTTCCTTGGGTTTGTTTATCTTTCTTTCCTTTGCTTATTAAAGTCTTCTTACAATTCTTGCCCACTTGCTGCATCAACTACACAAACACTTAAAGACTGGGTTCATTAGTACCGTATCGTGAACAGCTCCACTTATCATGTTCTAATGATGTTCGTATGCTCTCATCCTCTCACGACTGCCATCCACGATACTTTTCTCGACAGTTCTTTTTTGTGCTCTTTTTCCACCATTATCTTTCTTAGAACGATACGAGAAAAATGTTAAGCAAAACTAGCAGAATATGGGTTTAGGGATGGCATAGATGGATACTGCCTTAAGTGGGAGACATCATACGACACGAACTAACTTATTGCGAACAGCTTGCCGTTCACGAGAATAGCAATGTATCATAAAATGAACATTTGCAAATACATCCTTCTGTACATCCAGAAAATCCACATTATGAATGAAACAACTTGTCCAGCTAGAAAAGAAGCGTCCTTAGTTTGAAGTAATATAAATATTGCTTGCTAAAGTTTCGCGTTGAAGTAGTAACGACGTTTTGATTTTTCATCCTACTTTTAGTGATTGTAATAGTGTGTCCGTGCTCAACAGTACATTCTGACTGCCATTGCACGAGTTACAATTGCTGCCAGTGCTTGGCATTATGCAACTTGTTACAGATAAGACAAGGTTGGAATGGGGCGATAGCAATGCTGCGTGTTTGCGCGCAATCCAAATGCAATGTGATTGAGAAGCAGAGAATAGTTACTCCGGATGGATTACAGTTTAATTACGAGCAATCATTAGATACGATGGTGCTAGACAGCGGCAAACAATTTAATTACTTTTTTAATTGCATTGTTTGCAAAGCAGGCAGGTATAGTTAGATTAATGTCAGACGTGGGAAATTCGAATTACCGGTACAAATTATGAAGAATCTCAAAACAATCATGAACCTTATATATGTATAACAAATAAGTAGTTGATACAAGAAAATATTACAACGATAACTAACAAACTAATAAATTAACACTTACTAACAATACTAATAACTGCATGTAATAACCTTAGCAATGTAAGCAAACGATTAATTCCATCCTCGATAAGCAACCACCCTGGCCGACTCGGCCTCACGGGTCATTACTAAACCCTGACTAAAAACACCAAACCCACTTAACACCTTACGCTAACTTTTGCTAACAAAACGCCCGAAAAAAAGGCCTCAAATGTCCGAAGAAAAGTCGTCCGGGAAAAGTGCCAGGAGCCCGTGCGGAGAGAAAATTGCCAATCCCAAGCATAAACAAATCCCCGCACTAGTGAGCCAGCACGAGCCCGGCTCGCCCGAACACGGGTAAACGGGTCACGGGGTGTGCGTGATTGAAATTTTAATGAAAAGTAATCATACCCGTGGTACTCGGTAGGATGAACACCAACCAAAAAAGGGCACCAACAAAGTAAAAGCAATTCACGGCGATGGTGAGTGAGTGGTGAGGTCGGGGGAACGCAAGACTCCTATGCCAGGTAGGTTCGCATGGGCTGGGGGCCAAATGACAAGGAATTGTCCCGCGATGGGGCAACAGGATTCGCAAACTCTTCGGGTGATGATTGGAAAATGGATTACATTCTTGTCTCAGCACGTGACGTGCTTTCCTGTGCTGTGTTCGTAATGAATCCATTATATCTGTCGTCCATGGGCAATCGTGCCAAAGCCTGTTGCTTCAAGTGCTGGTGCTTGACAAAAAAAAACAACAAGCCCACTAAACCTTTAAATGTAGTCGCATGCCGCCAGGCCGGCGAATGGAAGATAAACGGCGAAGAAAAAAGGGGAACAGAAAATAGTTCAAGCACATAAACACACAACACCAGCAGCAAAAAGCGAAGAACGGATGGTGTGCGGTGGTAGTAGCTACTAATTGGATTTCATTTAAAAAGCTTCCTCGGCTGGAAGCGCTTCCCGAACGGACGTAACAGGATTAACGAGGGCTATCGATTTCGTTCTTCGATTAGCGATATGGAAGCGATGCGTTCATTGAAATCATTACGTGTGCCCTGTTGTTTGATGAACAAAGTTTCACATGCTTCTACTTTTGTTTTATGATAACAGGCCTATAAATAGTTTTTTTTTATGCCTACGTTACATAGGTTGCATAGTTACTCAGGTTTAATGGATGATTGGTTGTACGTCAATCGGAACACTTGTAGCATAAAAAGAGGAATGTGACAAACGACGGTTTAGCTAACACAGCATATATCACTCGACCTAGCAACTGCTCTAGACGTTGATCGATCATTGGCGGCATCTGTGTCCTGGCTGCTTCTGCCACCAACGAGCTGTAGGATTCATTAGGTGATTATTTGTAAAAAAAGAGAGGAAATGTAGCAATAACAAGCAGCGTCATACACTCTTGATTAGTTCCCGGTGCCATAGGAATGGTGTCAGATGGTTGCCGAGGAAGCGCTTTTCGCAACATCCTTAACACCGTCCAACATGTTGCCGATTTGCTTTGGAATTTGTGGGAATCGGTAATGTCCATAGATAGAGAGAGAAATTTAATTACAATTTCCCCGGAATTTGCCGGATGTGGGTAGCCAAGGCAAATAAGCTACTTTCGAACTTGAGTTGAAGATGGAAGAAACAATTTGTATATGGTGAGAGAAAGAGAGAGAGAGAGAGAGATACATATAGAGGAAGAGATAGATATATAGAGACAGTAACAGCCATAAAAATCATGCTTCATGACAGTGACATGATATTCATCGTATTTGTCTTTAATCCATGTAAAGCTTTCCATGGAAGCTAACATGCAAGAGTTTGCAGACCCTGTACATGATTTTTCCCAGGAAAATAATATGTAATTTTATTTGTGATATCTTGCTTACAAAAAAAAAAAGATTATTTACGTAAAGTTGGCTAATTTGATTACGAAGCAAGCTGATAGCGAACATAATTTGCATCCGGCATTCAAGGATCTTCTTCGGTGCCGTTCTATACGAATAAAAAATAGCTCCTTCGCCGAAATGCTTGAACGAGTTTCGAGAACCAAATTAATTCACACCAACATCAACAACAGCAGCTGCAGCAGCAGCAATATAACATTGGTGTTAACTGTAAAGAAGAAAAAAAAACGGAAAAAGATTACATATTTAGCTCACCGATACTGCCAATTCAAATGAAGCTTTTTCACAAGCAAATAGAAAGCAGCACAGGATATGAAACTTTCTCGAAATATTTAATGGAAAAGCTCACCACGTTTTAATATGAATTGTTATCGGTTCCAGGAAGGGTGACGAAAAACATCTCCCAGTAGAAAACATGTTGTTCATTCGTGCAACCTTTTTTTTACAAGGCGAAAACGGTAGCGTCCATGTAATTGAATCCATTTTCGAAATAGCGACGATGTACATAGATCGAATATATGTGACTGCTAAATAGTAGAAAAGTGAATATTTATCATTTGGTTCAGTTATGTAAAGTTGAAGATAAAAATAATAACAAACTGGCTGCGCGATGTTTGTTCATTGTTGTATTATTGTTGCAATGATAAAAATTGTTATATTGTAATTATACTTTATTTACTTATATACTACGAGCGTCACATTTGAAAAGATTTGTTTATTGTTGTTATCTATCTATTATGGATGAGGTAATTTTAGAATCGGGTTCACCATTCTCAAAGTTCTTCTCTTTGATCCGCAACTTCTAGCAAACAATTTAGTTCAACCCATTGAGTTTTATTTGTTGCGCAGCATGTTTCGAAGAAGAATTGTTTTGAAAAACTATTAGCAATACAGTTGAAGCCCTTCTTTGTGTATCAAAAAATTGCTTTAGATTTAGACATGTTTATGTTTAGAAAATTCTGCTCAAGTTTATAAAGCCGTAAATAGCCGTTTTGAACAATTTTATATTTTTAATTTTATATATTATCGTTTTTTAAATTCAATAGAAATACTACAAAGATAATTTATTACATTGTAATAAGTGTAACTTATATTGTTGTAAATGTAACCTTGCGAATACGCTCTCTTCTATTATATCCGTTAATGTCGCTTTAGACCTTGTGTGAAAGTGAAAGTGAACGTGAAATTGGTTTTTTTTTTGCTATATTTCATAAATATGTATCTGATTATGGCTTATTGTACAACAAAAGATAGGATTTTCAATTCCGTAATTATTTACACGAAAAACAATAATGAATTAATGGATCAAATGCATTTCCTTGTGATTACTCCCAGACCATTATTTTTTGCATTTATATAATTATATGCTTTTAAATAATTACAAATTGTTTTACAGTCTAAATAGTTTGGGAATTAAATATCTATCACTTTCACTGTAACTGTAGTTTGAGCTTTAGCAAAGAACGAATGACGAAGAGTTTGATCAAGACTACTTTACCACTTTTATAATGAGAAAAAGAGAGAGAAAGAGAGATTGAGTGAGATAAAGAGAGAGAGAAAGAGAGAGAGGAAGAGAGAGAGAGAAAGAGAGAGAGAGAGAGAGAGAGAGAGAGAGAGAGAGAGACGTACCGAGATGTACATGCACGTGATCTTTTCGCGGCGACGCTTCTTTTCAATAGCTTCTAATTCCCGATGTCTGATGAATCTGCACGGATTTCGTTGAGATGATCTCTAGATTTCTAGATGATCTGCATTTCTTTGCTAGCTCATTAGCGAACTCTACTGGTCGAGTTGTGCTGTTGTTGTAGGACCGTCCGTCCTTCCATACAATTTCTTGAAGCGGTTATAGCACTACTCGATTTAATTCACAAATCTTGCTCTCAGACTAGCCTCCAGAGTCGTGTTTAACTATTTTCTCTACGATAGCTATTCGACGATTTGCTATCCCTGATGATATTTCCGGTAGTGTGTTTGTGCACAAATCTAGTTGTGGTCTCATTTTTTCGACACTGCGGATGTGGTTTCTTTGCTGCGTAGTTCGTTCGCGTTCAAAACTTGCACATTATGGAACACTCGCAGATTCGTTAGAATGTCTAAGCATTACTGATTACAAACTGCACTTTGCACTTAGCACTGCACTTTACTTGAACATTTACTGTTCTACAGTAAATACACCTTGAACGAATATTCGATGTATTGAGTTATATTTGAGTCATTATAAATAAATTCTTCTTTGGAGCTACATTGTAAGATTTGGGACTTTTACAATACCTTGTTGGATTGACCAAAAGATTGATCCGACCGATGCCTACGTGCAGACTGCACCACTGCTATAAAGAAAGACGGGAGAATAACCGAGACGTACATACACATGATTCTTTTAATTTAAGATCTGAATAGCAAGTGTTTATTACAGATTAAAAATATTCCTTATATTCTATCTTACTTTCTACTTAACCCCGATTTTCCGATATTAGTTTTTACCCTTGGACCGGTCTGGTGGTACAGTCGTCAACTCGTACGACTTTAACAACATGCCCGTCATGGGTTAAAGCCCCGAAGAGACAGTGCCTCCATACGTAGGACTGACTATCCTGCTATGGTAATAATAAGTCAAAGAAAGCCAAGCTCACTTCACCAGTGAGTACAGGCAGGCCTTGACCGACAACGGTTGTTGTGGCAAAGAAGAAGAAGAAGAGAGTTTTTACCCTTATCCTTCGCGCTTCACGTTTTTCACGTGTATGTTATTATTACTTGCTTTATTCGTTTGCGCGTACCCTTTAGAACGTTTACGTTGTACCAGCATTAAATCAATTCAACATAAAAAATCACATAAGAAATTCGTTTGAAAGAGTCATCTGATGCTGCAACTCACTCAAACGCACACAGAAGGAGTAATTTTTGATTTGATGACTCATTTTTCTCAGGCACATTACAAAAAATTACACTACCACGTATGACTACCACATCCTTATCACTTGCCGTCCACTTGTTCTGGCTGAATGATGCAAGAGCTTATGGGAGGGTTACAGTCTACGATTTCTTTCGTGCATTTGCGATATTCGATCAGCTGAAGCGGAAATTGTGAACAACCGCGACAGCGACACGACATGCGAAAAAGGAAACAAAAATGTGTTGATGTGGCAGTACATCTGTGCTTCTTACCGCCCATCGAATCCATCCATCCTTGATCCTTCAGGCCGGCTTCATCACGCGACTCACGGCGCGCAGCTGTGGGGAGACACTTTCTAATAAAATCATCATCGTTGCGAACGAATGAATCATCATTTCCATCACCCTCGCTACAGGGTTTCGTGGGCAGTGTAGTGTGTGCGAAGATCAGCGAGTGCGATGATGGTGGGCGTGTGGTTTATTATTTTTCCCTTTCCTAAGACCCTACTCAAAGCTTTGTCACTCGCTCGAACGATCTTGCATTGAAACCGGTATTGGGTGATTATGGCAAAGATGATGAAATTCAGAAGCAGACACCATTTTCCAGAGCCACTGTTGCTGTTGCCGTGCTGCAAGGATAACGTAACAACAATTACAACGAAATGATTGGTTATAAAATGAGAAAATTCAACGACTGTACCCTTAATGCTGGCATCAAATATCGTTTTCGTATTTCGTGTTAAGTCAATTTGTCCCGCACAGTGTAAAAGCGTTTTACTACTTCATGTGAGCTGTAAATGAAATGAGTGGTATCATTACAATCATTGGACTTTTGAGGACATAGGATTATTATAGGATAGGACATAGGATTATCATTTTAGATCAGGGACCTCCAATCTTTTTCCTTTGCGCGCCGATTTGCTTCGCATTTGCGCGCCATTTTGTCGTTACCAATAGCTAATGGGTGAACGTTAAATCACGTTTTGATAAGAAAATACTAACTGAATATATCAGATTTTACAAATTAATATTTTTCAACTTTGATTTTCGTGATTAAAGGTACAACTCATAATATTGATTAAAATATTCAATATAATTTATTATTTATTGTGACCTTTTTTATAAAGTCATCGCGGGCCACATAACAGGCCCTCGAGGGCCATAGTTTGCAGACCGCTCTTCTAGATCAACGAGAATAATCTAAAAAAAAAATACATTTTGTTCTACGTGCCAGATATTTAAAACTTTTCCCAAAGCTCTCCACAAGCTAAACCGGTTCTGTTTAATCAGTTTGATTTCTCGGACGGACTGATTAGCCGGACCGTGCCGCTGGTCGGCTACTCCAATTACATTTAAGCTGCAGCGAAATTGTTACGTGAAAAAGATAACTTTCTAATCTTTTGGAGACTAAAAATCTATCAAAAATGGTTCCATGCAAACATGAACCGTGGTGGACGATGTTCAATATTTAATAATACTGGGTCGGTATTTCCACCTAGCATCCTTGTTTGTCTTACGACTAACACAGTGGCGATCACTTGCTACTCACTCGGGTAATTCCTGATTTCGCTATAAACGTTGGAGCCCAATTCTGTATCATTAATGTTGGATTTTAACTAGTTTTGTGGGGGTTTCTTAAACAAAACTGCAAGATTCTTGTTTAAAAATAATACAAAAAGAAAATAAGAAATGTAACATCAACCGTTAAAAGCTAATGTGTCGTAAATAGTTTGCATTTTTTCACCCATCCACTCACGAGAGCGTTCGCACTTACAAAAGGTGTACTGCTAGCAACCGTTTTAAGTAAGTAACCAATAAAAGCTGGGAGCTGTCATGGCAACACGTTCCTTCGCTGTAACCAGCTTGCAGGTATCCTTTTTTTCTTGTTCCTTTTATTCTCATCATATTTCCGACAGGTTGATCAAAGAGCGAATCACATTTTAATGCGGCAAATGCTTTCGATCCTTCTTTTCTGAGAAATTTTCAAAATGTAAAGTATTAAGGTCTGTTTTCCATCTAAGCCGGAAAAAGTTTGAAATATTTCATTCAGAAGGAATGTGGTCTTACAGGTTGTACAGTTTTCGTTTGTCCTGATTTTCATGTTTACAAAATATCGGGAAAAAGCTATTGGACAACAGATGCGAAATGTTTAATGCAGACATTTTAAATGTAATAAATAAAATAGTTCGTACTCTTCAATTTTTCGGTCAGCCTACACAGGCTTCCGAGCGATTTATTAGTACTACGCTCCCGGGTAGACAGTCCATTCTGTGGGAGGGACTGTCTGGTTGGAGATCGATCTCAATTGGAAATCGATCGAATAAAACAGTTATTTAAGGCTATTTTTATCATATTTCCTGTTTGAAGGAGTTTGAAAAGCACATTAGAACCCATGTAAATTCACAATAAATTCTTGATGTTACTTGAAATAAATAGATAATACTAACTATTTTTGTTTATGAATTTATTTAATAATTTTTATTTAATGCCAATGACCTGAAAGTTCTACAAATGTTTTAAATTATCCTTTAGAAACTAGGGTTCACTAAAGCTAACAGATCTAAAATGTATTTATGTCCAAGGCTTACATTACTCAGTTCTGTTCAGGGAATAATCCTTTCTCTGATAAGGTTCAACTATAAAACTACTAAATCGTTTCAAATACTGTTTTCCAACTAACCATCATTGCATTTATCCCTCTCTTCCAGCATGCGAGAATACGTGGAGGAGAACGAAAAGAACGATCCACTGATTCACGCACCGGACAAGAAGAATAATCCTTGGGCCGAGAAGGGCAAATGTGTCATCATGTAAATAGCGTCCTATCTTCTACCGATAATTCTTCTACTTCTACTCTACTACTACCACTACTACTACTACTACTACCACAACTACCACTACTACTAGAACTACTTCTACACCCCAAAACCAATCAACTATTTACTACAACAACTTGCTACCATTACAACAAATGTACCATAAGCATCAGAGCAGAGAGCTTCAGCGACGAATCGAAACTATCAAATCCGTACTACTTTGTGCCACATTTTGCCTCTTCGGCCCACACAGTACTTCAAATCGTCGAACAATTCAATCGGTGTACGAGAGTATCAGCTTCAAATCTCAAACTACAGTGATGCAAGATGTAGCTTGTAGCTGCTTTTGTTTCCGCTACCCTCCTTTCTATACAGTGCATCAGTTTTGTGGTTCAGTCCTTGACGAAGGATCTGTTGAAAATAAGAATTAAATAAGAAGTAACAGGAACCAAATGCTAACAAATGCGAAAATCAATCAACATAAAGCTATAAAAGTTCTGTGCGGAAGTTGACAACAAGCTTACGCTGGCATCATGTCAGTCATTTCAGTTCCTTTTATGTATCATAAGAAAAAGTTTTGTTGATGTTTCTGTATTTTTTTTTCAATTTAATTTAGTTTAAACAAGAATGTTATTCATATAATGATTTAATTTATGATGTTAAAGATTTTGAAACATTTTAGTGTACATCCTAAAAAAAGATGCATAATGTATGTTAAATGAAGCTGAAAAGTGAAAAATGGAAGGCAAAGAAAGGAAAAAAAGTAAAACCAAACTTGTGGCATATTTGATCGTCCCAGCAGGGCTAAATTTCCATCTTGCTTTTAATCTCATTGCGTTCTGTCTATTAGCTTTAAGTTCCTATCAGATCGGTGTTGTTCAGTTTGTTATGTTTGTTTGTACTGTCCTGTCAACTATTCATTATAGTAAGTGCAATAGCAGAATCTGAAAAAGAAACCCAAATACTCCCGAATGTTTGTAACTCCCTTCCCTGAACTCCGGTGTAGCAACAAACACGTAAAGCAGCGAAACTGTGCAAAATGTGCAAAATTTAAGAGAAAAATTAAAGAAAACAATTAGCGTGTGTAGCTAATTGCCCTACCGACCTACCAAAAAACCAAACCATTTCTATCATTGTTGCATACTTTCGCCTGGTTGTTTTACTGTTTTTTTTTGTCGTTTTCTATCGGCACACAAAGATGAACATAGGGTAACAACTGGCACTTCACTACCCACATCACATCATATGTATTGAAAACAAAAAAAAAGATACTGGCCATAAGGGGTTTGTGGGACAATTTTGTAAACAATTCGTTGGAATGCAAAAACAAAACAAAAAGCAAATCCCAGCATAAATGACACTCGCCCTTTTTCCACATGCACGAGTCCATTGTAAAATGGAAGAAAACATTATGATAGTTATGGTGTACTGGTTATACACGTCTGCTAGAATAAATCATACACATGCATGACTAATTGTATCGTTGTGTGGCGTCCTTTCCTTTTTGATGTATTTTTTTTATCTTTCGTTACTGTTTCGAGTTTGTTTTATTTTTTAATTTTTGGTCTTCTCTTTACTTTTTTATGTGATTTGTGTGCAATGTTATGTTATATTCTCTCTATAGTTTGTTTTGTGGCGTAATTCTATTGTTGGCTATTGTTGGTTGTTCAAAGCTTCTGTTTTTCTTTGCCTTTGGTGAACGTTATGAGGTTGGTTTTCAATGTGAAAAAAATATTTTCCGTTATACTAACTGATACAAATATTGATTGAGCTCAGTTTGTTTGGAATGTTTATGGAACGATGGTTTTATATTTCTACAAATTTTTATGTTTTTTTGTTTTCATTTTTCATGAATAACAATACAGGAAAAGTCATGTACATATTTTGCTTCATGATTCAAACATGACCATTCCATGGTGTGTTATATTTTTCCCTTCGTGTGAAATATCATTTCAAATATCTTTTAACTAGTTTAAACAAACTGTACAATAAGGCACACAGAGACGCATTCAACAATTGGAAAAAAGCTTGTTTAATTTACTGTTACGCAATAGTAGTCGTTGACGCATCACTAAGCCAGGCCAATGTATGTCGTTTTGGCTATTTTCTCTCTCTCTCTCTTTACTTTCAACAGATAAAATGACACACGTTCGATGTTCACCACTGTCATTAGCAATGCTCACCTCGTCGAGGTATAACAAATGAACGCCGAACCGAAGCACCGAGAGCAAACGAGCGATTAGCATTGGTTGGAACACGCGGTGCACGATGGATTTTCCGGAATTATGTTTGTAGCATTAACTTTTTGAAAGAGCCCATGATGCAAAGCAGGAGAGAATGGTTGAATCAGTGGCCAGTCCACTCAGTATTGCAGTAATGCAACAGGATAGCGAGGAGTCATCATTTGGCCGACATGCCATTCCGGCTAGACGACAAACCCGATAATGATTCCACGCACAAACCACCACAAACAAGGAGAGGATCGTTTTTTGTTTGCGCATTGCGTTGCATACGAATCTAGTCATGAGAAGTTTTATTCACTTGTGTTTTGTTTTAGTCAAACAGCAGAGCAGCTAGTAACCAGAGAAAAGTTAACAGTCGAATTATTTGTTTTAACGAAGCTAGTAGATGCCAAAATGGACAGATAAAAATCAGGAATTAGACCCTTCGTACCATGCCGGTTCTCTACAATATATCCCCAAACTGAGCTCCCTTGCCAAGAGCTCGTGTGTTCACTAGTAGTATTTCGCATCAGCCGTAGTTTCTAACTGGATTTTTGCAATGGGTTTTCTTTTTCTAACTTTAGAGCTAGAGAGTTGCGATTCGTCGCTGTTCGTCGTTTTTTAAATGTCACTAATGTAAGATTTGACGAACCCAGAGTATCAGTGAATTTCTACACCTGTCTGTCGTTTGTAACCTGACTAACTACATTTTAAACTCGGGGCACACTCTTCACTAATCAATCACGTTCAACCGTATCGTCCGATTCTACCATACTGTACGAATGAAGCAATTTTCGCTCTTTTCATGTGGATGTTTCACGGTGGGAAGGTGTAAGTACATTCCCGTGCAAAGATGGATCCGCGTACTTTACTAGCTACCCTCTATAGAGGTAATCCGAAATCGAAGGACCTTGAAGGATTGTTTGAAGTTTCATTGATTTTATTTCTACAAATTGCCTGTTGCAGTACGGTAAAACCTAGTAACAATTTAAAATAGAATCATTATCATTAAATAACACAAACATAAAGCTATTAATGCGGTAAATTTCACATTTCTTATAAATAAAGTAAATGAAAGTAAACAGTCAAATTTTATGTTTTGCGTAGCTTTGCTGACCTAGCTGGGAGAAGCTTCTAAATGATAAGCTCTATTATTCATAAGTATGGCTTTTTTTTTCATTTTTCATTTATCCGAAGTCCGAAGGATATACAAACAGGAATGTTTTTAAACAAAAGCTATAATTTTAAATTAGTATCCCATTCGTTGTTTCGCGATCCAATCATTTACGGATCTGTGAATTCTCGTGATTATTTTCTGTTGTTGTTGCATACAGCTTGCAAGCAAGTATTGAGTATTCTTGTATGCCAGTTTGGAGTGGAATCGATTAGAGTTTCATCGAGCTGGATTCCGGTGCTTGTATTACTGAAGTAGGTAGTTAATATTTTATTTTCTTTTGTCAATATTTTAACAGATTTAATATCACCAATGATTCTACTAAAATATAAAACGTGAAAGAAACTAAAAACTCGCATAAAACTATCACCCGACAAGGTAAGTCCAGACAACAAAATACGAAGAAGAGGTTTTATAATTATCTTGGTATAATGATAGGTAAGTTATGGTTTAAAGGCTAAAATAATCTTTATGCTTAGTTCCTATTACAGAAAGGATTAAATATTGAAACAATTGGCAAATTAAATAAGGTATAACTTCTAGTGCAATCAATTATTTGCACACATTTTAAAATGTATGTATCTAAAATTGTAAGCTCACTCAAAAAAATAGGTTGTTTTCTTAGCTTAAAAGCTTAATAATTCAGCTTTTCGCCCAATGGGTGTTCCAATGACATATCTTCATACGGAGTAGTTTCTGTTGTAATTTGTACAATAACGTTTTTATTTTTAATAAAAAAGGCTTATTTTCAAACATAGAAAAAAAACAATTATTGATTTAATACATACAATGTGTCATGATTTTTATTTTCATTTTTATGATTTGTTTTAAATTGTAACATACGTACCAAATTTTAGGATGTCATTATAAGCATGCAGTAACGCTCTTTTTTTGTCTAAGAACTCTTAATGACCATTTCACGCACATAATAATTCCAACCTTAGTCGAAAAAAGTCTAGAAAATTACCGATTTTTACTTTTGCTAATTGGGTTACAATGTTTTGAATTCTTTTTAATATGTTTGTTGTTTATCTGTGTTTGGATTTTTTGTTTTTTTTTTTGTGTTGGAAATTTGGCGTATCTGAATTCTGTTCTTCTATACAGCGATAGAACATTGCATTTTTGTACCATTTCGAATGGTTTTGTGTCCCCTTCATTATTTTTTGTCCAACGTCGAAACGACACCGTGGAAGATTTCCCTTCGTTTTTTTTTGCTTCTGTGTGTGAACAAGGGTGAAAAAAACCACGGCCCCCGAGTTCCGGAGCAGATGAGTACGCTCATTTGTGGAAAGCAGGTTAGCCGGGAGGGAGAACGATGCAAGCAGGGAACGACATTAAATCTTCTCCGGGAGAGGGTAGGGAAGGGATGGGTCGTTTGCAACCGGCAAAATGCTGCAGGAACTAGACGAATGATAAAAAATGAGGCCCACGGATTGTGTGGCCGATTTTTTTTTGTTTCGCTACGGAGAACGCACTTTTTTTTTTGGGTATTCAGTGGCGACAGTGTGAGTTTTTATTTTTGCGCCAAGAGAACGCGAACGTGATGGTTTTGTCTTATTTTTATTGCATTAGGCTAGGGAAACTACGCTGAGGACATTGTTTTTTATTCTTAGTTAGGCTCCGTCCTTTTTCTGCAAAGAAATGGGGGAATTTTTGTGTTTTGTTCTGCTTTTGCTGTTTTTGTGTATTGTGTGTAGTTCCATGGCAAGGAGTATTTTTAATTTCATTTCAGTTCAATTTCAATTCAGTCTGTTAGATGTTCGTCTATTCATTTCACAGTCTAAAATGTGAATAAAACAAAAAAATTGAATATTTGACAATGTCGTTTAATGACACTAAAGCGGGTTAAGCGATGGCTTGAAAAGGAGATTTAAAACTGCTCATTAGCAAAGTGACGGCAGATTTGTTTGAAATACTTCGGTGAGATTCGCGAACATCTTGCTATTAGGAACGGATGCTTATGAGTAGTGAGGAGGATAGACTTAAGTTAAATATTTTACGTTAGATAAAATAATTTCATTTGTATTGAGGTAGAGAACTAATTTTAAAAAATGATAAACAATCTTTAAGTGAATAATCCCAATTATATGAACACTACCGCCACTTTACGATACATTTTCCTTTGCATTTGTAATTATCTATTGCCCAGGTAATTTCCATTACCATGTAGTAACTACTTAAAACTGTAAAAACATAAATAAAAAAAACAAACAACTGACACCTTCAAAAGAACATTCTGCAGCTGGTGCAGCGGTACTTGATGCATGATATGCAAAGATTTGGATTTTGTTGCATTTGCACCTAACAAAAATCTGTATGCGATTCTGATGCATATGATTCATTGTTCCTATTGTTTCCCCGTATGCAGAAAACATGTTTTAGTTTGCCAATGCTCTACATTGCCGCTTCGAGAAGAGTTAACGACAAATTTTCTTGTAAAACAAAGTGATACGGAGAAGTGTACTGCCTTTTGTATGAGATGAAGCTTCCCGAGAGAATTTCCACCGTGAGAAGAATTTTCTCACGCCTGCAAAATACTCACAGCTCACTGCCATGTTCATCTTGTCTCATAATTCTCAGCTAAGCTTTCCATCCACACACGGTACACAGCTAGGTGGTAGATTGAATTAATTGTTCACTTTTCTACAAACACGGGAAAGAAAACTACATAAACTTAGTCATCCCGAATACCGATGGCTCTCCCTCACACACACACACGCAGAAACACTCATTTACAAACGTATCGGAATGAAACAAAAGAAATCATCTACCCAACATCGAAAGGGAGGAGCAAATCGCCGATTGGAGCAGCTGGCAAACGAAATTAATTAAGCTCATTATCATTAACTCTCCTCACGGCTCGCCACTATCCTTTGTCAGTATTTATGTAATGAGAGTGCTAAATGTTGCCAGGCTGGACGGAGCGATTGCTGTGCGCAAGAGCGTCATCACCAGGGCAACCCGCGCCACTTCTCACGCCAGCAGTAAAGTGTATGGCAAACAGATTTTATGTGCCCACTGTTCCAAGACAAATGAAGGAGCGCACGGAGCTGGGAAGGAAGCACGAAAAGGAGCAGAAAAAAGCCGAAGAAAACCCCCGACACACACAACCCATTGGCTTATACATATTTGCAATTTTTCGCACTTGGCAACACCCACAAATCAGCGTCCTGGCGCTAACGCCCGCAAACGACGAGCGACGACTTTTCCCGGGACACACAATTTCCAGCATCCTGGGCCCGGAGAGCCTTTTTTTCGCTTCTTATTTCCACTCGCTAATCGGGAAAACTCCCCCCCCCCCCCTCCGCAGAGACTGAGAGTAGTGCGAACTGCTTGGCAGAAACGGGACAGAACGAACCAGTTCGGGCGAAAGCGAGATGCGCGAATGGAAAAATTAAATAATTATTCTCATTGTTTCTCGGTGCACCGTGTTTCCCACCGCTTGGTTTCCGTCGGCTTCCGGCAATGCCGAAGGGACCGAATAATTATGAGTCTCTGCTTCGTGTTCGTGTTCTGCTCGGCCACTGGTTTGCACACACAATAAAGCCACGGTAAAGCCAGAGAGCAGGAGAGCGAATTAGAAAGGGAACAGCAACTGGAGGAAAAAAAGGAAATCGCTGCTGTATCCTTTTCCTGAGACACACCGTGGGGAGAATCGACTGAGAAATGCATAGTGAGGAAAATGAACCACATGTTTTGATGAGGGTAAAAACAATGAACGTACCACCACAAATTTGAAGACACATTGTGCGCAGGTGCAGGCTCGGAAAACAGGCTCGCTGGGGAAAATGTGTTTCCTTTACCATTTGAACCGTTAGAGGGTGTTAGACGCGGATACCATCAAGCAGTACTGTACTAGTGTGGTTATATACAAGTACCCATACATACTAGCCATCAAACGTTCACATACACACACCCACACATACACACACAGCGATCGATTCTCATTAGCCAATGAACAAACGCGCTTCTAATTTTACACAAATGAGAAAAACCATACCTTTACTATACTGGGAAAAAGGGAAATGAGACGAAGGGAAATTCGTATCCAGTCGGGAGGAGAACCACTTCGAGCGAGAAGGAATCATAAAATAGTAACACATACATACAAACACGCGTGCTGAGTAAGAGTGACTAAGTAGAGTTTTAAGTAGCTTCAGGGCAACTTTTTTTTGCGGCGAGTAAAAAAGAAGGAAAAATGCTTGTTTTTTTTTGCTGTTTGCGTCCCAAAAACTGAAGGAAATATTTTGCGCGCACACTCGTGAACACGTGAACGTTGGCGAGGGAACGGGGGTGGTTGGGGAGCGGTTGTTCAACAACCGTCTCATCCGGGTGTTCTCATCAGCATAGCAGTCGCGGGAGGTTGCCCGAACGCCCCATTCATTTGGTAAGATATGATGGTTTTTCGGTTCCTTCGTGACCGTGCTGCCAACTTGTTCGGTTCTTTTTTATTACGTTTTGTGCGAAATTATATTATGCAATGCTAGCTTTGTACAATTTGAAGTGAAAGTAAATATGGGAAATTCCGTTATTCATATTTTTAATCAATATGATTGTTATGATTTGAAATTTTTTTTAATTAATTAATTATTTGAATTGACATGATGATATATTGTAGTATTATGTTACATCAAAATTCCATAGAATACGATTTTACCAAAAAAATAACTAATATAAAATTAATTAATTAATTAATTACAAGATGATGAAGTGTTTTTTTATCATTAGAAATAACTTATTTGTTGTAAAATGTGCGTGATCTACACAAAATATTAAAAAAATAAGAGAGCAAAATCCAATTCCAAATGATGATTTTTTATAATAACCCATGCAAATATTCCAGCACTGTTTTGTTTTTCGCCGCACTGGCATAAAAAAAATCAGCCATGGTAGCACGAGAGAGACAGAGAGAGAGAGAGAGAGAGAGAGAGAGAGAGAGAGAGAGAGAGAGAGAGAGAGAAAAGAAACAGTAAATATAACTCACCCCTATCGCTTCAAGGATACGGTGCGGAAAACTCTCGAACGCCGGGCACGAGCACGCTACTCGGGCGTTTGTTTACCTTTTACGTAAATTTTCTCCCTTCATCTCTCCCAACTATGCACCCTCTCCGCTACTTTCTGTTTCTCTCGATCGCATTCTCTCTCTCTCTCTCTCTCTCTCTCTCTCTCTCTCTTTCTCTTACTTGTACACTCATACAAACACACTTCCATGGTAGTATATTTGAACACATACATATGTAAGCACAATTAAAACCACCGCTCCCAAATACAACCTCGAACCTTTCACATAGAAAGAAACCATTGGGATGAGATGGAAAGAGAAAGAAGGCAAACAGTTTCATTTTTCCCCTCTTGGTACACACACACACATACAGTCACCGCGTTTGCAATGTGGCGCTCGTGGCAGGGAAAATCAACCCTTCATTGACGGCGTGACGAGGCAGACGTGGTGGAAGAAACGGCACACCGAGCATCCGCACCATATCCGCACGTTTCCCTGCTGGGTCCTAAGTAATCGGAGCACGAAAAGGACGAAGCCGAAGGGTATTTAATCGACACGTGTCATCTCGCTTTGACGATCTCGCCGCCGCTCGGCGGGATGGAAAACGCACATTAGCGAGCAGCGTAAAGCAAAGCCTCCCCTCCTGCAGGGACTCGTTTTTGTGTGTCTGTGTATGCACATTTACTACCCCATCGTCGGACGCAATGGTATTGGTGTGCGCCAGTAGACCACGGGCCAGAGCGAGAGAGCAAGCGCTTAATTTGCATATATTTGCTATATATGAAATAATTTTTCCTTTTAATATTTCCCACTCGGTGATAACTTCATTCTGGTGTGAAATAATTGCTCCGCGGTAACCATTTTTACATCATTACGCCAGTCCACTTTGTTTATGCATGCATACGCGTAGCAGGCGGCGTCGGCAGCAGACGGTTCCTGGCAAGCGCTGCTGGGTGCTGGCTTTGGCTGCTACTGCTGCCGTTTGCCAGCAATTTAGCGGCGGCAGTAGCAGCACCACGCAGCGCAACGGCAGCAGCGGCTAACTGTGTAATGTCCCTCGGCTAATACACATCGGCAGGGACACGGTTGTCTGCTGCTGCTGCTGCTGCTGATGCCGCTGCTGTTGGTTGAACGTAGCCGCTTTCGCAACAGCCTCCCCTCACTCCCGAAGCAAAGAGTTGTTCACCTCGCAACAGTTGCCCAGCGGGTTCTAGTAGCCGGATGGCAGTATGGTCAGCAGTGTCGCTAGATTGCGAATCCTTCCCTGGACGGAAAACGCGAGCGTTCGGCAGTGTGGTGCGTTTGAGCGTGTTGAGTGCGAGTGCAAGTGGTCATACCGTCGAAAGGATGCAAAGATGGGCTATAACCAGCAAGCAGCCCTTTCGTTGCGTCGTAGTCAGTGCGTTCGTTCAGCTGGAAAAATATTTGACGCAAACTGTGCTACTACATCAACAGCAACAACAACAACAACAGTCGCAGCAGTTCGGCAGGAAAACAAACCCTCTCCAGGCGGCGGTGGTGTGCGTGCAGCGTAAGCGTGTGTGCTATCCTTCTCCGAAACCGTGACCGGTGTGAAAAGTGTACGTTTTCGTTTGTTTATTATCATCCGACCCTGTCAACAATAAACGTGCAGTGGACAACAGTGACCTCGCGTCATTGTGCAAGATGTTCTTCCGGTATGCAGTGGAAAACCATCCGACAGGAACGGAAGCAGATTGAAGGATAAATGAGTGTGTTTAATTAATAGCTCAATTCGCTTTTTTTGTGTCTACATGTGATTTGGTGAATCTAGCCGGGTGCAGTAACGGTTGTTGTTTTCGTTTTGTGATCTTTTTTATCCGTGAACGTACAATAACACTTTAAAGTTTTGAAAACACAACATATTTTGCGTTCAATTATGTCAACTTTCATCTCTTCTACCGTTGAGTGTAAACAAACCAGTTCGATGCGTGATAACCCGTACCCGCCTTTCGTAGTGGTTATGGTAACCTAGTGCGTCACCATCATGTGCGAGCGTCGTCAGGTTCGCAGAAGGATACGGCAGGACACACGATGATAGTATTGAGTGCATTCTCTCGCCTCGACGGTGATAAGCATAAATGTGAATGCGAGACTCAGCTGTTTGTGCCGTACCGGAACCGGAGCTGGAACGTGCTGCTGTACCATGGTTTCAACACAAAACACAACACAGTGCAATCGGTGATGTTGGACAGCAACTTATTTGCTACCTACAGTGCGAACTTTGTGATTCTTCGTTCAATTTATTTTTAAACAACATGGCACGGTGTGCAGAAAATGGCAAGTGAAACTCCTGTAAAGATTCTTTGGCTGCCTATGACTCCCGTTGCTTATTTATTTTCCGTTTCTTATTGGTAAGTATGGAGTGATCAATCATCAAAACCGTTCATTTTATACCGTACGCAATTTCACAACTGTTGAAGGCGCTCTCGCACGGCCATTATTTAGTATGATAATTAACTGTTCCACTATTGATTAAACAATGCACTGCCAAACGCCAACCTACGCTTGGCGAGGTCGATACAAACAGCTCCTAGCATCGACCCAAAGAGCTTGGTTCAATGAACCTATCGGATAAACACAGCCAACCCTAGCGGGGTTTATGCTACGGCTTGGCACATTTCCGGGGTGCGTACGAGGAATCGAATTGCGTATAGTGTGTATGCAGCACATATGGCCGATTTATTCTGGTTCTAGTGGCGTTTTTGGTTGCAGTGGCTAGTGGCGTTCTGTAAACGTGTTGCATCGGACCTGTTGTTGAGGGTCAGTTTTTACAGTTCAAAATTATATCACTATCATGGCATTGGTATTGACAACAGCAACCAATACCACACATATAATATGGCATAGAGTGCAACATATTCTCAATAATGAATATCACTTAGCGGGATTCACTTTGTTTCTTGCTTTATTGAATCATTGATTTAGATACATTTTTTTTAGAAAAGCAAAAATCCATATCATCAGTGTCCAATGGTCAGTGATTAAGATTAGATGACGTTATTATGCTTCTTTCTGTAAATTTTAAATCGAAGGCTAAGCCTTCACACCTTTAAAGTGATTATTGTTTGAAGATTTTAATTTTCAACGTGCATAAACGATATATTAAAACAAAATATTTCCTAAATATCATTAATATCAACTTTGTGTTTTTCTTCCTCTAGAATGATTGACTCGACCATGCATATTATTCAACCATGATTCTTCAAACCAAACGTGAAAAGCAACAAGGTTACTAATAACAACCAAGCTATATCAAGGTATGTTTTAGTGTTCTTTCCCATTTTGTAAAATCCAGGATCCCACAGTTGTCTATTACTTTTTATGTGGTGGTAATACACATTATATTTGTTTATTTGTTTATTTGCATTTAATAGTACAGCAGATACTCGATCTTCGCGAATACGCACTCTATGAGTTTCTTGAAAGTATTTTAATATTTATACATATGTTATGCTCTTTTTGAATTTCACTATTATTCAAAAAAAACATGTTGTATTGAATTATTGCAAAAGATACCTCTTTTACAATAAGAATATTTAATACGCTATAATGCTCGGTCCCGTACGATAACACATATCAGATAATGACTGTAGTTAATAGTTTCTATTTTATCGCACTCTGAATTACAAAAAAAAAACATAGCATAAATACGATAAATATTCTCATAATTCATATTATGTTGAGTTGTAATTGGAACAAGTCTTTATATTGGCATGCGTATCATAACGATTTTATGTTTTACTACAATTGCAGATACGCCTATAAGTACTATATTTTATGTATAATGAAAATCAATTTAATATCTTGATTCCTTTTGGTTTGAATAAATTAACGTAAGATAGTTTTACGTTGATAATGGTAATAAACACAATATTTTTTTACAAAATCAATCGATCGATTTGGATTGAATGTGGGGTTAACTTATTTTATTTAAATTCTTCTCAAAAAATGGTGCTGAAAAATGCATTTGGAAAGATCGAATAAAATTAATTTATTTGGCATAATTTGATAGCTAGCAATAGTATTCGTTGCTCAAAAAGTAGAAGAAATAATCTTTCATAACACCGTATAGGGGGAAAGGACATAATTAATTTCGAGTTTTCGTTTTGGCATTATTCTAATTGCCAAATTCCATCGAGCATAAACAAGTTCATGGGACCCATTTTTACCACCATGGTTTATAGTGACTCATGTGAACAGTTATGATGAGAGATTATGTATTTAATATGTTTATACTAAACATGTAAAATGCATAATATTATCTTGTTTTTGAAACAAAAAAATGTTTCCGTTACTCATTATACGACTTAACAACATGCCCGTCATGAGTTCAAGCTTCGAATGAACCGTGCCCCCATACGTAGGACTGACCATCTTGCTATGCGTAATCTATGCTCTGCTATGCAAGCCATGACCGACGACGGTTATTCTGCCAAAGAAGAAGAATAACTATCTCTATATATGTCTAACAATTTTACAACTTATATCCACGTGGTCAAAATGGGTCCAATTGTTCTATTAACTAAGCCAAATGAAAAAAAGATAAATGAAATAGAAAAATCGAATCGAGTCAACCAGAAGATTTCGTAATGTTGATCCTCGCCAAAAACCTTGCTTCCTTATCCCAATTTAACATCATTCAAACCACGTGATATGGCCGGTATGGATGATCGGACGAGGATGAGATTGGAAGTAAAATTTTGGTCAAAATCATCGTGTCTGCGTAAGCGACGAAGGTCAAGGTTTTATACAGACACACTCAAAAAACACACACACACGCACACTCACAACACAAGCCGAGACATTGCTTTCGTCATCGAAAACAGTTTCATCGTAATGTTCAGCATCATCGTCAGTGTCGCAAAAGCCTCACCGAGAGCATACTATGGCATAGCGATTTGGCACATACACATCAACTGATCAGTCAGATTCTGTTTGAACTACAGAATGGGCAGCTCGATTCCAGGTAGTTTTACGCGTAGTTTTCTTAAGATTTTTAATCAAACAAGCGGATGGGTTGGTTATGTTTTGTAATAACCGACCAATAGTATGTGAATTGATATGTTTTGAGAACTCTTTTGAGAAGATCTAAATGTAACACAATTAACTAAATTGAATCTGTTTCCATTGCAACCAAAAAATCGTGGCCCCGGAAACGCCCACATCTACGCAATAGCCATATTGTCATATCCTAGGGAGTGTGTGTATCGTTACTCCATTTTCCTGTTTTATTATCCATTTAACTACTAAACTGTTCTCTTTCGTCTTTCAAATAACCAACGGTGGTGTGTTTGTGTGTAGGAAGAGTAAGGTAATTTAGCATAAATTTATTCGACTGTTTCGCTTTTTTTCGCCACTCACCAGGAAGTCCCCCCCCCCCCCTTACGTTGAACTGCTTATGGGAATCCTTAATCTCTATGTCCATCGCGAGCACCCGGTAGAATGGAACGCCAAACGAAATAAAAAAGAAATAAAAGAAAAGCGAACGTAAAACCCTTCGGAAAATCATCTCCAAACATACATCCGCTGCCATTGTCATTCTCAGAATCCATCGGAATCCACTCATTTTCCTCGCCCGAATCGAGTCACTAGAAGGTACGGGTTTTCCTTCTCTTTCTCGCTTATGCATTATTTAAGCATGTTTGACACTTCTTCTCTCTA
>KI919874.1:13645-30775 GCA_000473525.2 Anopheles melas | reverse complement strand
GATTCCGGACGATTCCGGGCGATTCCGAGCGATTCCGGGCGATTCCGGGCGATTCCGGTCGATTCCGGGCGATTTTAGGCGATTCCGGGCGATTCCGGTCAATTCCGAGCGATTCCGGGCGATTCCGGGCGATTCCGGTCAATTCCAGACGATTCCGGACGGTTCAAACGACTCCGCACGATTCCGATGATTCCGACGATTCCGATGATTCCGACGATTCCAGACGATTTCGGACAATTCCGGGCGGATCCGGCATGTCGGATTGAACCTACTCTTCGGAACTGGGTCCGAAATTTGTTAGAATCGTTCGGACCCAGTTCCGCTTTTTTGTGCGTTTTGCCCAACTCTAGTCAGAACGCAAGCGTTGACACTTGGATCTAGACGAGTCCTATTCGAGTTCCCGAATCGCTGGAACAGCCGCGGTGCGGGCGCCAACAAGCCGATGAGGTACTTCCAAAGATTGGCAAACAATTCGCCGGACTGCTTATCGTGATATCACGGACTTGGATACCACCTCGCTAACATACCGCAAATGTTCTCCTGTGCACTGCAGTCACTTATTTTTCCATAGAAAAAGTAAAGGGTAGGTGCAGCCCGAACTTGTGTCAAAGATGATTAGGAAACTTTTCCATTAACTTCCCGGGACGGGCATCCTAGTCCAGGCACGGCACCTGCAAATGGCTGTAGTGATTTATATATCTATATGTCCGACACGCTCGCGTTGCACTCTACGCTTGATGGCGCAACCCGATAGTGGCCTGGTTGAGCAACAAAAACTTCCGAAAATCAAACTAAAACTCGATGCATGTGTAAACACTTACCGACCAGTGCTTACCCATATTCTAGCCATTTAAATTCTGATCATTTTTCATAACCTGTACAGCTGGAGCGGGTTTGATGGAGAATGAAGCCAACTGCCGAGATGGGAATAAATTCTCTCCCTCCTCTACACGCCATCCACCATGTGTGAGAGTGAGACTTTAGTTAACAAACGCGGCGTTGACCTTGCTTGTGGTTCCTTGGTGTGGGTTATTCAAAAATTCCATTCTTCCGTTCGTTCCTTCAGATAGAAAAACAGGTTTGATGAGGCACCAAGCCGGGACGATGTGAACTAGTGATGGGAATAGTCCCCTAAATTGAGGCACGGAACGAACCTGCCAATCTGGAGAAAAAGAACGAAACGCAGAACGCAGATTCAAGATAACCTGCCCTGATTACGCTCTTCGCTTGCTCACTTTATGTATGGATCACTTTAAAGTATCCATTAAATAGAGTTTAATATCTTTGATTTGAAATAGTTATAGTTTATGGAAATCTTTGAAGTAGTTATAGTTTACGGAATGAGTAAAAGTATTCTGCTACTAAAAGTAAAACGCTTAACGTCAGTAATCCACATTGCTGCATATAGTGCATTTATAGTGCATTTAAATCAAAAAAAGTTGTTGTTTTCATTTTGAAAAAATCAACATATTTCCATTTACTATCTTCTTCTTCTTCTTTTGACTCAACTACCGTTGTCGGTCAAGACCTGCCTGTACCACTTGTGGGGGTTGGCTTTCAATTACTTTTGGATTACCCTCCATAGCAGGATAGTCAGTCCTACGTATGACGGCACGGTCTATTTGGAGCTTGTACCCATGACGGGCATGTTGTTAAGTCGTACGACTTGACGACTGTACCATGGGACCGGCTTACTTCCATTTACTATACTATTTAATAAAGAAGCAAATTACAAATGTTGTGCTACGCACATGTAATTTTGATGCAACGTCAAAAAACCAACATGTTTAATCGGCTTGTTAAAATCACGGTGGATTAAATTAAACTCTACTGATTGAATTAGCAGTTCTTAATAGAAGCAAATAGCATCGAATAACATCAATCTTTAACATACAGATTCGCTCTCTAAGCTGTTTCCTTAGGGTTGACTTAACACTTTAAGCACTTTAAGGGTCACAGCTCGAGTGAAATTGATAGTGAAGTTTTATGTTTTTTTACTACATATAATTGAATATTTATCAGAATATGGCTTATCATACACCAAAAGAAAGGAAATTCAATTCTTCAACTATTAATTTGTAAAATATTTTGAAAAAAATAATCATATGTATTTCCTTGAGACATCCGGTCACATTGGTGACATTGGTCACGGTGAAAAAATGGTCATCGGGGAATGATAAAGAAAAGCATTTAATTCATTATTTACACATGTGTTATATACTTGGGGAATTGAATTTCCTTCCTTTTTTGTGTACGATAAGCCACAGGGTTTCGAATCATATAAGACAGCGGTCGGCAAACTTTTGAGTTAAACTTAGTAAATGATCTAGAGGCCATGCTCCAAATTTTAGAAACAAAATAATCTAATAATTCTATAAAATAATACGGATGGTGATTTATTTGATTTGATTTATTTTTTACTTTTTGTAATAATATCAGTCAAGCACAGGTCAAAAATTGGTAATTCCTATTGCTCAAACTAGTTGTAAAATTAATCGGTTAAGCATCCAAAACAGAATACTCAGAAATGGGATGAGAGAATGCTCAAAACAACAAAGTATGAGTAATATTTCTTCTTGATGAACCCCTCCTCTCATGCCGTAAACACGTTTAGGGATATTCTGGGGATGATACAAAAGCTAAAAAATTATCGATACAAACGTACATTTAGTAACAATCAAAATGCTTTACGAACAAGTAATACAATGTCATATCAATTAATAACTAATTTCGTGTGAAAAAGTATTTTGACAATTGTTATTCTCATAAAAAACAACAATGTGGAATCATCGAACTCGTAAAAACAACAGGGTTTTTAAATTTTCGTTTTTGTTTTCAAATACGAGCGAAAATACTTCTGAAAAATAAAACTGAAACCAACTGATTTGTATCAAGGTAAGAAGATTTAAAGGTAGGAAGATTTAATTTCAGAAGTTTAAAAAATATTATCACGAGAAAAATGCATGCTATTTCACCTGATTTGTATCAAGGTAAGAAGATTTAAAGGTAGGAAGATTTAATTTCAGAAGTTTAAAAAATATTATCACGAGAAAAATGCATGCTATTTCACTATATATCTAAAACTATGTATTACATGTATTGCGTTGGCAAAGGCCGAAAGCTCTCTTTCTCTCTCTATCTCTCTCTATCTCTTTCTCTCTCTCACATGCATAACTTTAAATAAATCTACTGCAACCAGACTTTTGTCTCTTCTAAATACGACATCATGTATATCACTCCTCCATTATATATATAAAAATATATACATATCAAATACGGGGATATTGAGGTCGAGTTCGACCTCACAGATTGGTTCGTCATTTCATTTTACTATAATTAAAGTTAAATGAGTTCGACGGTATAAAATGTCATACAAAACGAAATTCAGTAATTTGTATAAAAATAGTTTATTCCCATTGTTTAAAATCAGGCAAATCCATTCGCGGGCCGAGGATACTGTCGTGGAGTCATAATTAATCATGAAACAAAAGTAAAATAAATGAAAATGTTTTGGGATGCTTACATCGGCACCCACATTCTGATGACAGCTTCTCAGTTTGCTTGCAAAATTATTCTTAATAGTGAACATAGAAACGTATGCTATCGGCTCTGTATTCGAGTATGGGCAGGCCCGTGGGTGTAGTGTGAACACTGGATCAAAGTTAACGCTGAGAGGAAAAGGTTCAAATTTAACCTGCTTGCTTTGTACGTAACAAACCGGCCCATCGTATGAAACAGAGCAGATAATC
This sequence comes from Anopheles melas, assembly GCA_000473525.2. Lineage (NCBI taxonomy): Eukaryota > Metazoa > Arthropoda > Insecta > Diptera > Culicidae > Anopheles > Anopheles melas. Next base: position 27,026 of record KI919874.1, on the reverse strand, counting down.
GAGCGTTGCAGGTCGGATCGAAAAGAACTCTGAGAGAAACAGGTTCAAATTGACCTGTATGTTTTGTTAACAGAAAATTGGTCCATCAAATTAAAGAGGATCGCAGTCCGGATGCTTGCATGCTGGAACGGATTGCACCTGGCAGGTTCGGAACGCAACGTGCACCACTAATGTGACCTGCCGAACACAACCCTGTCCGACAGGATCACCATCGCGTCCGAGAAACGATGAGACGAATTAGAGCGATTTAAGCAGCTGGTTCGTGAGTGTGGAGTGCTAGGAGGTTTTTCTTGCGAACGGTATCATAATAGCATCGTTCACAAACTACCAGTTTTGCTCCTGTAGTGTGTTGGCGCTCATTCATTTCTATTGATGCGCTACCAAGCAATGCGTTTCTTGATACTAGCGGATGGACCACGATTCTAAGAATCATATAATCAGGTTTGCACTCTGTACGTTTGGGCATGTTAGTTTTTGAAGCTACTAGGGCGCGATGTGCATTTTCTGCTAGTTGTGGGTCGTTGAAAGAGTATTTTAAAGGATCTACTTTCCCCGCAAACACAAACATTTAGATTTCACCAGTGTTTATCGAACTGGAAAAGCGAATAGATTTTGCTTTCTTTCCACGGATGCTTGTTACGGTGGTTGATTTTACATACTGTTTACGTTTTTTATGTAGCAGCTGCAAAAAGGTTGACTTCTGATCTCTTAAAAGGATCACAAACGATGCATTGCAGACGCTAGCGAGAAAATACAAGCTTTCCGGTAGAAAAAAAAAATCACACATTAACGGTTTGCTATCGTTCAATGTTAAGGAGAAAAGAGCAGAATGTTTCCATCGCGCGATGTGTGGGACACAGCAATGATATTATGTTTTCTAACATCAGAAGTACCACCAGTTTCTGGGATATTAGGATTGTAGTATGCAAAGAATGGACCTCGACATGAGACATGCGATGCAATCTGGGCAATGGCTCGGTAGGTGTGAAATTTGCGGATCAGTGCCTGTCGCTTTGGGGACAATTAGTGATGTTTGTTCTACAATTATATGTTATTCATCAATTTATACAAATCAGTGCTCAATAGGTCGTTCTGCTTATTTGCCAAAACAACCTTATTATTGATGTCAGAGTAAACCAGGAAATATTTTCAAACAGCTATTGAACACAGCATCTGCTGTATGATGCGAACTAATTTCTTTAATATCAGTTAAATGAAATTGATACATTTCTCCGTAAGAGTGTTTAACAAGTTAGTCCAAAGCATCATGATATAGAATAATAAAAATGCTACTGTTCCGAGTACCCGTGTGGACCGAGTAATTCAAGGAGCTTTACACAAAATCCGGGGAGCTGTTACTTTGGTTTGATTTTTTTCTGCTCTCCCTTCTTTATGGTTGTTATTTTTACCGAACTAATCTCTCTTCGCTTCGGAAATCTCGCACCGACCAAAGGCAAAGACCTTGGCCCTACAATACAAGGAGGAAAGCCCGAAGTCACGCAGGAAATTATGTCGTGTTTTACGATTGCTGGTTGTGCCTCTCTGCTAACGCGTCTCAGTGTGATGAGAATTAACTGCGACCTCTGGTAGCTCCTATGTATACTTTCTTCTCCACTCCCTACTCTTACCCTAGAAACATCGCATGCCTGCGAGTGCCACGACGAAATTACTATCCAATCATCAATTTTATTGCAAACGTTCTAACACCGGCAAGTACTGAGGGGGTAGTTGCAACAAAAGAAAGAAAGAAAAAACACTTACACATACGCATATAGAAATTATGTCAGTACTCTACGAGAAGGCGAAATCTGTAAACAAACGGGCGAAATAGAAACATAAGAGAATCGGATCCAATTTCACTGGGTATCGCTTAACCTGCCGACGGGTGAAGAGGCAGGCTACGGCTCAATTTCATGCTTAATGCTTAGCAATTCCGTTTCATTTCGACTATTACCGCTCGGTCCAAAAGCCGCGCAAGACATTATATGTAGCTAACTGCACCTATGTCCAGGCGTATAGGTATGTAACCGAATCAGAAGGCATCTGGATCAACAGAGGCAGTAACCATCTGGTAGTAGCTGCAATTATTTTCCAACGAGAGTTGTAGGCACACGATAATCTCTCATTTGATCTTCATTTGATGATTGCCAATTGCTTGTGTATCGTGTGTGAGCAACGCAGTGGCAAAAAAGTAGGCAAAAGAGCGAGGAGAGCTGAGAGTGTATGCAAACATTCCCACGTGCTTGATTAGCCACCTGCGTGTGTGGTCAACCGAAGAAGCAACCGAGCCACACAAAAACTCAACCTAGAATAGAACAAAGAGCACACACACACACACGTACAGTCACTAACAGATACTGTCGTTGACTAGTCTTTATCATAACAGTAAACATTTGCTTAAATGACCAATAAAACCAACGATAAATGGTAACGTAATCAGGTCTGGCAGATCTCGGTACAGACAGGAGCTACTAGTATCAGTGCTTCCCATAGCGGACCTTTGACGTGCTTTTTAATTTATTTTTTTGTTCACATACGTGAGCTGTACACGATATGTTGTGGAATAGCGACAAGCTTAAGGCTATACTCTGTGGCTACTAATTGCGTAATGATGTATCTGGAACAAATAATTCAAGCGAAAGACATACAAGCGTATTTTATTTTTGTAATCCAGATGTCTCGACGTTACATATTGCTCAGGAAATCAGGTTTACTATGCACTTCAACTATCCTGCTTCTAATTGCTGTTCGAAGTTTGCATAGAAATGGGTCAAGTTTTGTTAATTAAAATGGTTACGTGTTCTTTCGATTTCAGAGTCGATTTAAGCTTGTCATTTTCGACTTCAATACCCTAGCGGGAAATGGATCAAAATCGATGTTTTGAAAACTTTAGAGTAAAATATTTTAGCTCTCTTCTATGATTGGGGTATTAATATAATGGGGTAATATTATTTATTGAAATTCACATTATTAAGGCTTCGGCCGTATTTTCAAATTGGGTATTAAAATATGCAAAAAACGATAATTCAATTAAATGAGATTTTGAGATGAGATCAAAATATTTATTTTGATTATCTATGAAGAAAATTAATTAATTTTAGGCTAACATTCCAATTTTCAAAGAGCAATCGAGTCAAATTTCTCGACTCGACTCGAATCGTATTCATAACAGTATAAGCCTCATAGATGTAACTTTGTCACCGAAAAGTATCATATAAATCTAAAAGCTGCTTTAAACTATTCTCTGATTCTTTTAGTGTTCGCTTACTACGATTATTTCCTAGTGTGAGTATTATGAGTATAAGTGTGTCTGACGTCAAATACAAACGTCAAATAATTTATGAAAATTCAATATTGTCGACTCTTATGTAACAGGAAACGGTACATGAAACAAAATATAAAAACTGAAGCCTCAAAGTTTTTTCAATCAGATAATCATTGTTCTTTTGCGGTAGTATACATTTAGTTAGCGTTAGTACAATTAGGATAAAAAAAATACCAAGACAAAAACTCTGCAATGGATGTTACTTGAGAGCCACTGGCTTAAGAAGCTTTTCCGACTGTTATATTCTTCTTACTTGTCCATAAGAGGTATGTTTGCATAGGAAAGTGTTCCAAGGGGTTCTGCTTACCGATACGAAGGACGAATTTCCTCTCCCCTGGCAAACCTTCCTCCCCGATGCGTCGGTCAGTTGACTCGGACACACTCCAGGAATTACACAAGAAAAACAGAACACCAAAGGAGTAGTGTACGAGGGTAGGCAGGCAGGTCAAACCCGTAGGGGGTACGCGTATAGCTACAAATTTATTGAATTAATTGCAGAAAAAGCGGTTAGGCCAGTGGCCGAAGGAGTTGGTGGATTGTAGCAAGTTAGGCTTGTGTAGGCTCACACCCCGCTGCTATTTCGTCGCACACATTAACACCTCGCTCTCTCGATCCCGGCTACTACCCCACATCTTGGTTGATTGATTTTCTTTCCCCGTTGTTTTGGTTGTTGTTTTTGCCTTCCTTCGCTCGGGCCAATTATTCGGCGATTATTAAGCGGGCTGAGTGCCGGGAGGGGGCCAAAAGCCAAAAGGATATCAAATCACACCGATGTGGAGATGCTGGACGGTGAATGGGTCATGTCCCAGAGTCATTGGCATCAGAAATCTCCCGCTGGGTGTATGTGGGTGTGAGACTGAGGAGAACATGGAGCGTGACACATGAGGGATATCAGTGTGTACTATCATTTGGTGACAAAACTGTAAACCTTTCCCGGAAGCACGAGTCACTCAATATGGCTATAGGTATGGGTACGGGGGGGGTACATTGTGTGCGGATGTATGTATTTTATTTGTTTCTTTTTCACTAAGCATCCCCAGGATGAGAATGGCAATTTTTGACACAAACATTTGTTTGTTTTGATCTTCCCCACTGATCCTGGCAATCCAGAACGAAGCGTTTACATTGAAAAGAAAGGGAAAGTTCCAGCACCGCAGGCAGGCAGAGCAGTGCAAAGCGCCACCAGCCGAATCGCGCCCGAACGGAAGCCGAAGCAACTGATGCCAGGATGTCGGCTCGCGCGCTAGAAGCCGTCAAGACAGTGGTTGTCGACGCTGTGGGGATTCAGTATCGTTTCGTTCGCAGGAGGTCGCGTATGACACGCCACAGTGTGTTGCGTCTTTCTCGGGGGCGTCAAATGGTTCAAACGCAACAGCAGCAGCAGCGGCGGTTAGACCGAAGTGTACGCGTCAGTTATACATCCGGACCGTTCGAAACGGTGTGTTGATTGGTGGCAACGAACGTGTGCTTTTTATTGCAACCGAGGGAAATAAAAAAAAAATCTTGCGGTATGTGACAGGTTACGTTGGGAAAGAAGGTGTAGGAAGTGTGAGGTTAATAGTTGAGATCATATTTTTATGGCTGGCGTATACATGCGGCAGGTGGTTTCGATTTCGTAAATGTTACGCAAACCAGAAGCACATATTCCTGTGGCGGACACATCTCCAGTAGGAAGGATCTTCGGTCCTAATGCTCCAAACGGGAGGTTCAGAAACTCCTTCTGCATCTATTACGCGTGGCAAAATGTAAAAGGATGTAAACCAGCGCGAACCCAATTTGTTGCACTGCATATTGCAACGTATTGGTTGTTCCTGTATGTGTGTGAGTGTGTGAGTAAGGCGTACACGCGTACAGAAGAATAATGATGTTTCCGTTTTCCCCCGGGGATCGGGTGTCCGGAAGTCGAGAAAAAAAGGGTTTCTGCAGCATAACGCAATCCATATAACTCCGCCGGGTGTGCTCGTTGGGGAAGTTGAAAGCTTAACAGGACACTTCTTCCTCCTCCTTCACTTGCGTAACGTGCCGATGCGGTTCAGGCGGTCGCGTGCGTGCCAGTGGGTCGTGAAAAGAATGGTCTTTCTGACCTTAGTGCTGAAAAGCTCGTATCGCAATGACAGAAAACCGCAATGAACTCGCCGGAATCGGGTGACTATCTATCAAAAGCGATGAGCTCTGCTCACATACGCCCATCAATCAAACGGTAGCTGGTGATTTTTTTTTTAATTATTTTTTTGTCAACCAAAAACCCAGGAACCAGCAACGCAAGTGCTTACAGTAAAAGCTGCACCGAACCGGAAAGTGAAACAGTGGATCTTATGATATAGAACTGCTAGACTAACGAGTCCTCTTTTAGATTTTTTTTTGCTGATCGTGTGCGAAGTGTGAGCATGTACGTTGAAATTTTAGTCCGAAAGCAATAAAAAATTTCCCAAAAAAAAAAGAATATTCTTAAGAACATTGCTAAATTCTTCATTTCAGGCATAACCACATACACACTTGAACGTGGGAACATCAAATGAGTCAACATTTAAACTACTATTCTAGACAGTTTTCGATCACGGCTGAGTATTTGGCTCACTAATGAGTATGTGTGAGAGGGTGGGTATACCTGAAAAATATCATCGCTTTGCTTTTTCACGAGTGTGTGTGTGGGAGCTAATGAATTGATGTGTCAATATTCAACGAAACACTACTTAGAATCTCTACCCTTTTTGAAGATGTTTCAGTAGCAAATGTAATTTTAAAAAAGTGCATCCAGCTGATTGATTGTACTTGGTTTGCTAGACGTTTGATTGTGGATACTACAGAAAAAGGATAACAGGCAAAAGGAAACACACAATGGCATCCGAAAAGTGCAACGGTTTCGCTTTCTTCTTCGATTTTTCGTTGTTATTTTCACCTTTGTTTCGTTTTTAAAGATGGATTAGATACATTTCAATGCTTGCAGCTATGACATAGCCACAATGACAAGAACAGGTGCTTAAGAAAAAAGTGTCTTTGGTCAGTGAAAAGTGGGTGATGTGGTGAAAAGATTAAAAAAGAAAATCAATAATCCTCCAATTAAAGACCCAACGCTCGCTGCTTGGCCACCACTTGAGGATTGCTGTGATTGTCGGGTAAGTTAATGAGGCGAAAACACCGATCCATCTATCAATAAAACCACTCTTACGCCAAAAAAAAAATCATCAATCAATCGAAACGTGCTCCTTCCCCCAGCCAGCGAGAAAAATGGCGAACATCATGACGTGTAATTAAATGTCTTCTTGGGCGTCTCAATCAGGTGTCGGTTATATTAAAGCAATTCACCTTGCGGTCATTTACATTTCGTGCTGCGTCTTGGATGGTACTCGCCAAGCAAAACACGGTGGCAGCAGAAAAAGAGACCTTGGTGTCAAGTACACCTGCATCAACACGTGCGGTTGTTTTGCTCCGAAAGGGATAGCGCTGTAATGTATGCAATTTACTGTCGCGATGCGCTCGAAACGTATGCAACACCGCATCGAAACGCGAGCTTGATTTGATTGCTAGTTCTAAGAGAGGGAACAGGGAGTTTTCGAATGGGAAGGGGTAGGGCGAACGGTGGGATAATTTATTATTTATTCAATTTGCTTCAAACGATGTTGGGATCGAAATCGAAAACAGGTAAAGCAATAAAAGCGACGATTCATGAATAATTCATTGCAAGACTTTTTCGTTTCGCCATGCAAATCAGAGCAGGGAGTAGCTTTGATTCGGTAAAGCAACAAACTTTCTATAGCTGTTATTGGTTTGCGCCACTAAAGGTGCGGTCAGTGTAATTAAGCTGAAATGGTGCAGCTCGAAAAAAAAAAATCAGCTGGACGCATGTTAGTTTTCCCTTGTTTACATTTTCTACCATCGCCTGCCGTTTCCTCGAAAGGACGTTAGCACGGCAAGAACTTCGTTCGGCAACCTGTTTGAACATGTGCACACTTTCTCTCACTTTTTTTTGGTTGCAAACGGATTTGCTGCACGGTTCGATTGGTTCTTGTAGCACAAACGACTCACCACGAAACCAACGACGAATAGCACTGTTCCATGGTGCACTGAAACGAACCAGTTTCGGTTTCGAAATCGAATTACAGGCGGGATTGGTGAACTAATTTAAAATGGTGTTCAACACCAGAGTATGCTGTAATGCACTGAATTTCGGAGTAAACTAGACGGCAAACGGATTAGAAATTGTTTTGTCGTAGCTGCTTCAGGTTACTGTAATTTGGTCGCATGAAAAAATACGAATTCGGTGGGTCGGTAGCCACATATATCAAGTTGATTAGAATACGAACTGTAAACACTATCCAGAGATGAGAGCAAAGAGATAGACAGAAATCGCTATTTTTGGTGCATTTTGCAATTGAAGTTTATACTACTTCAGTGAAATCTTGCTGACGTGTAGTTTCTTCAAGATGAATTGTTTCTTTAAGCTAAACATTTCGACAGTCCTGTCATATATCCACAAATTTTTACCTTATAATGATTAATGTCTCGCTTAGACGGTTTTCTCTAGACTGTATATTGAATTTGGCTGCCCGAATTATCTAATGTGATGTGAATCTTCGAGAGACTGTTTCAATAATATTATATTTATCGGTCAAAAGAGGCCGTATTTCTATGGTTGCTGCTTTGAATAGAACATAACAACGAATTGACTCCATGAAAATCTCTCAAACTTCCTTGAAGATTTACCTTACCGAGACTTCATTGTATAGTTAAACCCCTCATAACGAAATCAACTTGTTCCAGTGAATCACTCATGTGGTGATTGAAACGGTATATACGAAACTTGTTTTATTATTAGTATGAGAAAGATAAGTATAGTTCACTATCGTTATTGAAAAGTGGTCTATTGGTTTAGTTTTTTATTGAATATTTCCTAAATAAATCGTATTCCAAACGATCTACATTGATTTGAGTCTAAGAAGGTTTTGTTGTTTCGCAGATAAACATTTCCTGCTAGACTTTTTCAGAAATAAACCAGTTTCATCATCATTGTACATTTTTTTGTGAATAACATTTTTCAGCAAAAATAAGGTTTTAAAGATTTTGATTAATTCATTGGCATCAAATCGACAACCCACTTGTAGTCATAAGAATCTCCTCCAACATACGATCATGTGCCACGAATGCTCATTATTTGAAATTTTACTCGATAAGGGAGGTATTTGTTGAGCATTTATGCGATTTGCTCATTATGTGAAATGCTCGTTATGTGAAATGCTCGTTATGAGAAAAGCTCGTTATAAAGGGTTCCGCTGTATATAGTTTAAATGTACATTTCGCTTCGAGCCCACGCGTTACGATGTAGGAGGTATTGGATTGAAGCAAATATTGGATTGAATCGCGAAACGCAACGACCATCGTTAATCGTTTATTTCTGTATGGAATAGCTGGAGTCTCTTAGTAACAAACGATTGTCAAATTATAAACGACAATATAGCTAACAACAGCTAAGAGAATGAAAGAATGTCGTCTGAGAAATGTAAAATGCGAATAAATTTTTCTAGTAGTTTGATTGAAGATCGTTTATAGCCAGCGACAGTCGTTAACCGTATCGACAGCTTGAAAACATTGTTTATTTAGGATTTTTTTAAATTTCTGATTTCGTGAAAAAAAATAAAATTCGCAACTTAAATAATATAAAATAAATAAAAATAGCTAAAATACTTTTTTAGGCCCATTTGGTTAAAGTTGGAAATCTATAAACATTTAAGGTTTCCGGCAATTGGAAACTGACCTTCCCTCCTCTCACAAACAAATGTTGATCTCGATATCTTTGCGGTTGAGAGTCCCCTGCATTAATTATGATTTCGCACTATGTTTTGTTGATAAATCATACCGGCCATATCAACGAGACAAGATTCACCATGCGGCAGATATGAGAAAATGAGACACATAACATACTAGGGGCGGTCCCGTGGTACAGTCGTCAACTCAAACGACTCAATAACATGCTCGTGATGGGTTCAAGCCTATAATTGACCGTCCCCCGTAGCAAGGATTGACGCTCCGGGTGCGTAGTAATGAATTATGCCTCGAAAGCTTGTATTGGCCGGCATGCCCGCGTAGTACGTTACGCCAAATAGAAGAAGAAGAACATACTATCTCTTCATTGACTTCAAAGCTGCATACGATAGCATAGCCAGGGTAAAACTATATGACGCTATGAGCTCTTTTGGAATTTCTGATAAGGCTAGTTTGAATGACTATAACCAACGTCACTTGCCAAGTGAAGGTGGATGGAAAACTCTTAGGGTTTTTTGCTACCACCAAAGGTACTATCTCCTATTCAACTTCGAGCTAGAGAGGGCCATTCGGGACTGGAGAGTGGAGACTTCAGGAACCATCTTCTATAAGTCAACCCAGATCCTGGCATACGTTGATCATATAGACATCATTGATCTGCGGCTCTCCTATGTAGCAGAAACCAACTTACGTAAGTCCCAAACTAACATAGGCGTGACGTATAGATAGGTGAAAGTACTTTTGAAGTCATCCCAGAGTTCACCTACGTCAGATCAAGGGTCAGTTCCGACAATAACATGGATGAGTTGCGTGCAAGGACGCTGGCTGCCAACCGTTCATTCTATAGTCTGAGATGGCAGTTCACCTCAAAAAACCTGTCGCGACGGACGAAGCTGTTACTATATAGCACCTTTATAGTACCGATAGCTCCATAGCCATGGGCACTGTCCAAATCTGATGAAAACCTTGTGGCCGCGTTCGAGAGGATGATGCTCAGAAGGAATCTTGGACCGTATGTGGGGAACGACAATGAAGGAGCCGTTATAATAACGACGAGAGTTATACGAGATGTACGGCGATCTCACTGTCGTGCAGCGTATCAAGCTCGCCAGGGTCTGCTGGGCTGGCCATGTTGTATGCATGGAAACGGACGACTTATCCCGTAAACTCGTTTTTGGCCGTCCATAAAGACAGAGCGGGCGTGGTAGACCTAAATTGTGGAGGTAAGATGGCATGGAGGTATCTGCCATTAAAGCTGGGATAACGGGTTGGCAGACGAAGGCGCGAGACCTTGAGCGGTTTCGAACACTCTTGAGGCAGGTCAAGACCGTATAGCGAAAGTAGCGCCTGATAAGAAAGTTGTAAGTATCAACGAGGGCTTTCGCTATATTCACTATTCCGCAGCTATAAAACTGAGTTTTTTTTATTCAGGAGTAACGGTCTATATAACTGAGTTAAACTATTCATTTCACGACGCAACCTGGAGTCAGATGCGAGTCTATTGGAATCGATTCCGACCCAGGGGTGCAGCTTGAGCATACGACCGGAATTGAAATCAAGTGCGATCCGTGTTACGGGAAGCATAAGCATAATGAAGCATAAGTGACATAGTTCTGTTGGTGTAACGAGTTCAGGTCGGGCCTTGAACCTACTTTGGCTCGACCCGACCTCGGAGTCGCTTATACTTTATTGTACTTACTAAGCTTTTCGGGTCGATCCGAATGAATCCAGGTCGCTGATCCCGGATATGTATGGCGGATCAAGACTAAGCGACCGCGTAGGATGCGAGTAAATTCCATAGCAAGTTAGCCTGTATGGGGAAAGGACAGCGTATAGAGGCATGGTTCATTCGGGGCTTGAACCCATGGCGGGTATGTTGTAAGTTTGGAATATGCAAATCCATGAATACACATTCATATAGACACAAATACACACTAGACACACCTGAATTTATCTGGAAAACAAAGTACTCTTAGCCTACTCCGATTGTTAATTTGACGATAAAACACAGCAATCGAGCAGATATCTTCTTTTTTAACCTTTGTTTATTTTGACGATTTTCATTCGCGCGCTACTTATTGTTTTGTTTTAATGCGAAAAGTGTAAACAAAGTTTTTTTCCGTTTGTAATTGTTGCAAATGCCATATTTAATGTTTTCAATACAAATTTAAGTAAAAATGTAATTCGGTTTGCGATAGATAAGTGATAAAGTATATTATCATATGACGGTACGCTAACCTGTAACGGGTGGAGGCCAGCTCACAGGAGACGTTAATACTTCTATTCTGTTGCCAATCAAGCGTAATAATCTACTTGACCACGCTTGCGTTATTCTTAAGCTGCTCGATTTGGCAGTGCGTGCTAATGCGACTGTGCTATTCGGCTAAGGACTTTTGGAACGTCTGTTTGAGCTCAATAAAAGCTACATAATCATGTTAACTACTTGGATGCTCTTGCCCAATTACATCGAGGATAGTAAAGAATACTCGAAATAATAATTATGATGGTGTTTTTTGCTCGTCTGTGTGACTTTTGCCAACCTATGGCGCACCATAGCCCTTCAAACTTCAACCACTGATCGACGGATTCGTGCTCGCCTCATCAAGTTATCGAAGTAGGCCTTCCCTGATGCCTCCGCTAATTGTATCTCTTATACCAATCAAGCCCGATGGCGAAATATAGCCTAAAAAATACCAAATGCAAAAAGACAAGCGGAAACGCAAAATAAAAACTTAACTCTGTATCTAACTAACATCGTCTTTCTTGGTATCTTCATATCTACTTTATACACACACAGGCAAATGCACACACACTCATGTAGTTTTTTTTGCGATATAACTTGAACGATACACAACGTTCCGCGGGAACGGAGCCCGACAAAATTGAATTCCATCGGAAAACGAAGGTCATCAATGCCAAAAAAATGGGATTTATCGTAGATAACCTATCCGTTCCTTTTAGATGATATTCGTATTCGGATTGGGAGTTTGTGTGAGTGTGTTTTTTTGCGTGAGTATGGAACTGTGTGGAAGTGAAAGGGTTAAAGAACTGGCAGATGGAACGATGCCGCTCCCGAGCTCCGGGTCAATCGTTCAACGTCCCCAGGCTATCGGGTAACTGTGCTACTTAACCCCACCAGCAACCTGAGCCAATGCGTGTGAAATGGTAACAGCAGCGGCAACAATGGAGATACCGAGAGAAGGAGAAGAAGCGTGAGAGAAAAAAATGACACAAAATCCTTTACGCAGACCAATCTCGTGCCGTTGTGCTTTCGGTCTCCATTGCCACAGTCCGCGTGCGATGAGATTCGCTCTTGTACCACCGTGCGTCGGCCCACCTGTCCGGGCGCGTTAAGCGAAAGCTCAGTGGGTTTTGATATGATTAACGCGGATAAAACCTGCTGAAATAGCTGTTGGCAACCCGATTCGCCTCGCTCCGATTAACACAGGGGCCCAGCATCCTCTTGTAAACTAATTAACGATTTACGCTATCTTGACCCCCATCGCCTACAAAAGAGTGTGAAAAAGCTACTAGCGTCAACGCCAAGCGTGGTTTGCCAAACGAACAAAGGATAAACAGCAGCTACACTTTGAAGAGCGATTCATACTCACACACAAACACAAATATATAAAAAATAAAACAAAGCAAACGATATTGAATCGCTTGTTGTGCCAAAGAAGAAGAAGAAATGAAATTGAAAATGACGAGGCGGAGTGTCCCCCTTCTTTTATTCATTCGATTTTCCATTAGAAAGCCGCTGCCGGAGGAAACCGCGTAGCTTGGATCGAAAATAATGAGCTGTGGTAAAGGACGCTCCTCAAGGGGGCGACCAACGTTTCTTGAAGTAAACCATTCAACCTTTCGACACACTCTAGCTCAGTGGTCTCTAACCTGTTGTACGTGGCGTCAACAGTTGTTACTATACAACAATGTATGAAACAATTTATTTTTGAAATAGAAAAGTTCATTACTATACATATCATAAATTTTTCCCCACAACGGATATTAAATTTTCAACAGGAATGCCTAAAATAAGATTTAAACATATTTTTGATCAATAAATTTGAATTAAGTCTACAAAATGAATGCTATCAATGGATGTGGGCCGCGGCTAATGTACACAGAAAACTTTTTTTATTGAACTTCAGTAAAACTTTACTGAATTTTTTTTAACTGAAGTTTCAGTAATCCTTTCAGTAAAAAGAATGTTTACTGAATCATTCAGTAATGTCCGGTGCTCACCAAAATGACAGCTCGTTTACTGAAATCCCAGTAAAGCCATTCTTATATTACTGA
>KI919874.1:0-12930 GCA_000473525.2 Anopheles melas | reverse complement strand
AAAATGTATGGGATTTGACATGTTTGTCTTGTTTGTTTGTTTGTGTCTGACAGCGCACCTCCATATGATTATATGGGTTTGTTCGTGTCGGATGTCGTGTTCGATTGCTGCTAGAGCGCCGCCTTAGCTGAATCTTCTATCGAAATTAATTGAAGCGCCTCGACCGAAAATACAGTCATCAAATAACGTGTAAATAATCATCAATTTGTGCAACAGATGGAATTGTTGGCAGTAAGGCCTGCAAATAATTAATATTTTAAGAACGGGGTGCCGTATGTCGTGCTTACTTTAAGGCGGCCACTCAGTGAGGCTTGGCAAAACGTTAGTATTTATGGAATAGCGGTTTCCAAACACAAACTGATTGCATACTTCTAGGCGTATTTTATACGATGAACAGTAAGTCTGTTTGCACAGTGCACGCAAGGTGGATTAAAGAAACTAGGAGGTGGAATATAGAGCATATTGACAAATCGTCATTTGACATAGGATTCAAACCGTTGTTTACGTTTTTTTCCAACTTGGTCATATAGTTTATTTACTACTATATTTATGTTTATATTTAGAATTTAATACACCTTTTTAACATATTTTGGACTTTGTGAGCTCTCATTTAACATTAAAACATAAATTGAGTACAGGTATTGCAGTAAACAAGAATAATTCGAGTGTTATTTCGTGAATATATTGTGTGCTTTTGATATATTTAAGGATAACAACTAAGAAGTCTTTTATTTTACATATTTTCCCATTCATTACTTAGTATGTAAGAGCCACATGGGTGATTTAAATGAAATTGAAATTGTAATTTACTTGATTTTAAATCTCCTGAGTATCAAAATCATCAACTGTATCGTTAATTAGACTCATTTTTTCCTTAATAATCAAAATACATACAAAAACGCACTTAATTACCAAGAAATCTATTCTATTTGCTATACTTTGTATGTGGAAACCAGCGGTTAACGGTTTTAAAATGACGTAAGGTCCCTCACATATGGCGACCCCTCAAAGGCCTTTTTCTACCACCTGATGTTTTTAATCCACCATGAGTAAAAAATTTCACAGAATGCCTTTGAAAGCAAACTGCCTGAAACCTGAAACGAACCATAACATCGACTTTTTCGCAATTCAGCGCTCACTCACCTCGCATAATGAAATAAATTCATTATGACACTGATTTGTTTACTATTGGGAGAGTTTTTTGTACGGCCATGCAATCGTCGTACCATCCGCTAAACTGACAAGCGGCTGGTATCTGAAAGTATTCCAATTTAGCTCATTACCCAAGTACAAACACGCCAAGGAGGGGAAGTGCAGAAGTGCGGACGGGCCGAAAACCACACAGGTGCTATTTATTATGCCAGCCACCACACATTACGATAAATCATGATAAAAATCTCACATACATACACATACAGATACAGATAAATAGTGAGGAAAATGTATGACAAATAGAAAAAAATGCGAAGATACAGAAGGCACACAAGATTAATTATGGCTCGGTTGCTATCTGCTCGCCTGGCCCTGTAAACTCCGTGACAGACTGATCTCCGATAGCTCCCCTGCTGCCCCGAGTCGCTAAATCCGTTTTACAACCACGACCAACTTGAAGTGTCACGGGAGATCGGTAGAGGTTAAGTTTAGGTGCGTAAATTATGGCGTGTTGGGCTGCAGAAAAAAGAGAAAAAACAAGCCTAGTTCGCTCACCTTGCGTGAGCAAAGTTATAGGCCCGTTTGGAAGAGCCAACACGAAAGCAACAAAAAATAGATCGTACTTCTGGGACGTCCTATCGGGGAGGATATCTAGCACTTTTTCTGAACTTACTTGAAGTGCGAGGAGAACAACGGTGAACGTGAAGCATTCGCTTCCTACTCCGCTGCTCTTTTACTTCTAGTATTCTGTTGAACAACCTCCCACCGACGTAGCTGTTGCTAGGGAGCTGAATAACCGCCTTGTGAACCCATCGCAATCAGCTCGGGTAGCTGGGGCGAATAATCGTCACAGAGGAAGGGGTTTTTGCTCAATGGTGTGCGATTGAAGCGCGACATATGGATATCAACATGCAAAGGCAGCACACGTTGGAACCACATTAACTCACACATACGCAGTGGAGTAAAGTCTGTAAAGCCCAAACATCGCACGCACATGATACTTTCCACCGGCTGTTACAAAGCCTCTTCCATCGAGCAAATGGATCCTCTTTGATAGGTCCGCGCGCGTGTGTCTATTTGGGCAGCTCTTTCCAAAGCGTCCTTTATCTGGGGCTGGGAGCTTATCTCGCAGCATACAGCGAGAAATTCGCCCGGAAGATTACGGGCGACAATAGCACGAGCACGTAGCGCCTGTAGAGTTTGATTTGTCTGCGCTCATCGCAGTGCCTCCGCAGTTTCTCCCATCGATGACGACGACAACCGCAATAAATGCGGATGGAGCCTGCAACTGAACAGAAGCCGAAATGATGCAGTTCGATCTAGCCCCGATAAAGAAAATTGGAAAGTGATGTCGTGTGTGAAAAGTAACGGAGAAATCCGCCCCCTAATCCAGAGAAGAGAAAACCTCATCCGATATTCCGTCGGGGGAAGCGGAACCATCCATTCGGTAGAAGTTTCGCTACATCCAGTGTAGGATCAATGGCACCGCCAAAAATCTTGGCAAAATCCCCAGACTCCCAGTCAGCGCTCTGTCATCCTTTGCTAAGTTCCGCGAATCCACAAATGAGTCAGATTTACGGACACCCCGGGCAGGTTGGGTCACATTCTTGTTGTATAATTTGAGCTATACCGAGCAACTAACCCCAAACTCCGATGACACAACACAAAACCCCCAGTTAGGGGGAGGCCGTTTTTATCCCTGCTCAAGCTAGTTGCCCCTTGCCTGGGCAAATGTGGTCCCTCCCGGCCCTGGCCGTATAACCCCACCAGGCAAGTGTTTAAAAATGAAAAGTTTTCCGCTTCCGGCCTTAAGATACTGGTCGGGATGTAAGTGTGTACACAGTTGGCGTTGGGGATGGAGACAAACGCCTGAAGGAGCCGAGGTCGAGATTAAATTGGACTTGAAAGGCTATCCTTCGCCTATTTTATGTTATTTGCTTTTTTGCGGTTATTACTGGGAATTGAGGCTAAGGACCACAAACAAGTGTGATAAGCATCTAGTTTTTAGCAAATTAAGACATCCTTGCGGTTCTTCGTTGCCAGACCGATTTGTTCATTTGAAGAGTATACGGTGTTTTGGGGTTATGTGTCCGGTAGACCACAACCGCATCCATTCGCTTTTTTGAGGTGCGTAGGCGGAAAACATACGTCATGCACGCTTCGCCGCTGCTGGGGGGGAAGCCAGCACAAACAGAAGCGAACGGTATGTATAGTGTCCTCGACAAAAAGGACGCCATTAAATGGGAGCTCGAGTCGATCCCTTTTCCCGCCTTGGCAGGCTTTAGTACGCATGTGTGTGTGTCGGGTCCCACTACTACAAGGACAGAATCCATTTCGTTTTATTTATTAGCATCGTTCCGTTGGGTGCCACTCTGATACCGATAGTCTGTGGCTTTCCCGCGGGACCCAGAGGAACGGGGAAGAATCTTTCCGACATTAACCCGATACCAAGGCAAGACAAAGTGATGAGTGGCATTAAGCCTTTCGGCCACCTTGCACGGCTTCCGTACTGAGAGTTTTTTTTTTCTATAGTGTGAAAGGGAGACAGAGTTATGGAAGGCTTGTATTCTTCATCCGACAATGGAGGCTGATAAGATGGAAAGTAGGAGGAAGATAGGTGCCGAGGGAGGAGACAACATTCTAGTGATAGTAAAACTTTTCTTTTCACCACATCTCACACCAACACCGCCAGCGGGCATGCTCCTCTGTTCAAGATGCTAAGGAAATATAGGAGGACCAGGCCATTTTTCGCCCAAGAAACCTTTGATGACTTCATGGAGGTAGGTGTTCTTGCGTGCTGTTTGTTCTAGAGCTGCTCTGCACACAACAGGGCACACAGACGTATACAAACGCGTGACTAATAATCTAGATAGCAGGGCTACTCAAGTACACGCATTATCCTCCGGCTGGAAATAAAACAAATATATTGGGGCGAGCGGTATTCCTTTTCCCGTCCGGGGTTTTCTCTGCCAAGACAATTGAGATATGACACGGGTGACGGCACATAGCGGGCTGCTACCGCTAGAACCTGCAACACCAACAACACCGGGGTAATTCTACCACAATTCTAATCGGAACATTAATCAATTAGCTATTAAATTCTCATGTAGCTGCCAAGCGTAGTATTTCCTGACAGAGACAAGATAAATCGACAATCTTGCCAATGCCGACAGCTGTTATGGGACGGTTGTCAGGTTTAGGGGGTCATTGAAGGTCCTTGGAGGACCTTGGAGCTCGGTGCTCGGGGTTTAAAATCGAAAAATTTCATCCCGGTACGAACCAAGTCAATAAAATGTTCAGCCATTAACTTGATTGTCATGTACCGGACACATTCTGCGTCTTTCGTGTTGTTGGGCTTGCTGGCTCAGTTAGGAATATGCGCGAAGACGACACTCTTTGCTCAATCGTTCAACAGAGCACGGTATAGGGTGATTCAGGGAGACTTCAGTTGACTTGGCTACATCAAGCCACGCGAGTCGCTCACCAGGAAATGGTTAAAATTCTTCCCAACCGTTCAATTTCGATTGCCCCTGTAGTCGGTTTGCACACTCTCTATCTTATTTCGAGATAAATTTAATTCCTCCCAACTCTGTACGTGAATTACTCAACTAGGATCCCTCACTAACTTATCTGTGTCCAAGCGATCAATTACGCCACGCGATTCGCAGGTTTTTATTCGTTACGTAGCCTGTCCTGTCGTAAACTGTGCAGCGAGCAGAAATGTAACTGAAACTGTCATTTCCTTTTGTGCGAAGCCAGCGAGAAGCGATTGACAAAGTGATGCGTACTTTTGTTTGTGAGTTGCCGCCTGAAGATGCTAATTGCGGTAGACTTTAGGGATAGATAACAACACACCAAGCTTTCTCCGCGGCGATCCCCCGACGTAAGGTTCGATTAGGGCACACGTCCATTTTGCCGAGAAATTAGACTCACTGTTTCTAATGACACCATCTTGAATGTACTGGTTTACTTCGTATGTTTTACATTCTACTTTCAGCTTTTCCATTGAGTTAGTTGCTGCTGACAAAGACAAGGGGTGTCCTATCCAGTCTGAGAATGACCGACGGCCCGTTTGTGTACGGTATCGAGCTGAGGGATCCACCGACGGCCCCAACCGAACTCACCCAGTACGACCTGCTGTTCGGTCCGGGCAGTCTCCTCTACCGTCCGCCCAACAGCATGGCCGGCGACTACGGTGACGATCTGTACGGTACCAACCTGTCGCTTGCGCTTGGCGAGCTGCTCCGAGACAACATCTCCGCCACTGTGGTCGGCACCCACAACCTGTCCGGGGACGGGCGCAGTGCGGCCGGTAATCTTCCGCCAGCCACCGGAACGGGCACGGCCGGTTCGCGCGGCGGCGACGGCACGTTCCAGAATCAGCTCATCATCCCTCTGTACGCCATTATCTTCTTGCTGTCAGTCGTCGGCAATCTGCTGGTAATTTTAACGCTCGCCCAAAACAAACGGATGCGCACGGTCACCAACGTATATCTGCTGAATCTGGTAGGGACGCAGCATTAGCAGCACCGGAGCAAACGCCTCGTAACCGTTACTGACACTTCGCATTTTCGTGTTTTTGTTTTTGTTTCTTGGAAAAAATGCAGGCAATTTCCGATCTGCTGCTTGGTGTCTTCTGCATGCCGTTTACACTCGCCGGCCAGGTGCTGCGGAGGTTCGTCTTCGGTAGCGTCATGTGCAAATTAATACCATATTTCCAAGGTAAGATAGTGTCGCCGCCACTCAGGCGCAGATTCTATTAGTGTGTTTCTTTTATTCATAAGTATGTAAGCGTATTACTCGCCATCACATCCGAGCACCCCCTCCCCACCCACAAGGGACGTAAGATATCGAAGTCACTCTAACTGCTCGCCCAATACGTTCTGCGTTGCGCCGGAAAGCTATGCAACCTGCCGTATCGCCAAAGCCTTTTTAAAGGGACAAGGTGCCTCTTGCCTACGTTATGGACGTGCTGTTGAAGGCGCTCGAATCCGTCGCCGTTTTCTGGCTGTTGATTAGCCGTCAGCACGCTGGATGGTGGAGCGGAAGCGAAGCAACGCAATATCCTCTACGCGCCCCCTCAGTGCTTTTTCTGGAGGGGTGATGAAGATAAATTGAAGACGATGATAATGTAAGGAGAAAGAGGACAAAAAAACGCCACCAGAAAGCTTACGTTAAATACAAATTTGGCTGATTGAGTGGATTCGGGGTATGCGAGACTGGGAATGTACTGCGCTTCGGAAATTGCCCCGGTGCAACTATGCTCGGGGCCCAATTACCATCCCGTACACGACTCGCACTTACTTAGCTTATCGCTGACGAACTTCCTACTCGTCCCCGTGCTGTGCATTGGGGCGTGAGTGGCTCATTAAGAATTTATTATGCAATCGCTGATGAAGGTATAATCCACAGATTGAGCGCTTAAAAGATTGACTGGTGGGCTTTTTTTTTAAGTGTGCGAGCTGCCGAGCTATATCTTTTGCGTTCTCATTACCATGTGGTTGGTGCTAGGTGAGAAAGAACAATGTCGCATTCCCATTCTGCCAAACACTCAGGGTAATTTGGTGCCACGTGCACCGGTGTTCAGGATTCCTGCAGGGTATTTTGTTCGTCCACTCAGATCCAGCTCAGATCTTAGGTGAATCGACCTTCACAGTTAGGCACAGCTGTTAAATGAAAGGCGAAGCTTCAATATTGATAAATGGTAAAAGGTTCGATTGTAATCGAGCTGCTCATTTTAACCGAAAAGAATGATGTCTGAAAGACTCGATTTTGTTGTGAGCGAATGAGGGACAAAAATTTTTTTCTTCTTTATTTGAGCATATGGCAATATGGCAATATAATATGGCAATATGAGCTTCGGGACAGGATGCCCCATCTTGCATAAATTACTATATGAAATATTTCATCGAATATTTGTGTGATGTACTTTTTATACTAAATGTATATTATATTATTTTATACTTGTATATTATATTTGATGTATATTTTACACTAAACTAGCTAATTTTACGCTGTTTATACTGGTTCTCGCACAGCATGACACGTTTTACCTTGTCTTATGTTTTATTTTGTTGAGTATGGGCATGCTCCAATCCAATAACAACGTTGGCCATGAAATTGAGCAGCCACCTCATCTGGTTTACTCCTACGATCTCCATTTTTTTGATGGCCACCTGAGCAAAGAATCATTGTTTGCCGAACATTTTTAAAACAAAAGCTGTGTGAGTGTGTAATCTGAGGTGATATTGTATCAAGCCCCGAGAAGAGCGAAGAAAGTATGGTTTTGAAATAGTAATCTCATAAAAATACCCGTATTACATCTGACATGATCATAAGCGTGTTCCAGGTAGTTACAACAAAGCACAATAAAAAACACAAAAACAGCAAAAAAAGGTAACACATTTATTAGTGCTATGGTTTGCTGTAACATGCAAGACCCATACGGTAGATGACACTAGCAGCCAACGAGGCAAGCACACGGCATTCGTGATCGAAACATTGTGGCGAATCCAACAACAACAAAATCCAACAAACAAACCCCATTTTTGTCCCCTTGTTGCTGTTTCTCCCACATACTGAGCACCGGTGCTCGCGCTAAGTAAATAAAGCTGTATACATTTGCACTACCTGTCCCGCACCATGCTACCATCGCGCAATAGGCACGTACTGTATGACAGCGCGATGATGTACCATTTTCCGCAATCCAGACTCCGAACTCCGGTGCTGAAATCTCCCACCCACTTTACGGACTTCCAGCCCGCGCATCGTGAGAGCAAACAGAGCCCGCTGCTCCCGAGGCACTTTCGGCGATTGCAAATCGACATTAATGTGCAATAAAAGTGTGCAGTGATGTTGTGCTATGTGTGCTACACCCACCAGTCTGTTTGCTTCGTTAGGTGGATAGGTCGCTAGACCGGACGTTTATCGTCCGGTTCAGCAGATTGCATACAACGGATCAAACGGAACTGTACGGTAAGCTATATGGTTGTTTTCCATCGTTATGTGAAAATATGGAATTCGGAAATAGTCAATATAGTTTAAAGTTCAATGAAAGAGATGTTTAGCTTGATCATACAGAATTGGTTGTTTTACCATTTTTCACCTAACCTGTTTTCACGAACAGAACAGAACAGAACAGAACAGGTTCTTCGAACCTTCGAATCTTTATCCACTTGTTATGGATCGCAATCCATGCGAATAGATCATTGTCAACTACGTCTACATTCAAACACGACTGTTGGAATTTGGATAATTATTTGCGAACTTAAATTTCAATTGTACATGAAACAAAGCGTTAGGAAACTAAGATTAGGTTATAAACTGCTCGACGTCAGAAACTGCTCGATCTGCATGAATATTATGAACTGCATGAATTATTATTTACAAAAAAGGACAAACGAATATACAGTTGCAACCGACCAGCGATAGAGGTGTACAGTTTCTTATTAAAATTTCTTCCAAATAGCACAGCTAGTCCCTTTTCGTGAATATATTTCACAACGACCAAAATAGTAAGGATATATTCTCTTATCAATAAAATAAATGCTGCATTCTATCCTCGTAAACTAAATGCGTCGCGCGGCGTTGAATAAAAGGTGCACAGCAATTGAACAGTAGCTACTGCTAAATCAAAACGTATTTGAAAACGATCCGAACGTAGTTGAAAACAATTCGAACGTATTTGACAACGATCCGAACGTATTTTGACAACGATTTATTCTCATAGATTGCGATCCATAACAAGTGGATAAAGATTCGAAGGAAAGTGATAACAGGTGTAACACATTATGTTGCACGTTCGGAGAACAAGCTACCACATTTCCTCCGCTAGATTGTGTATTTTTTAATGACGTAGCTCTTTAAAGCAAAATATAACCTTCAAGTATAAGGCAGAAAATTCAAAGGTCGCAGCAGAAATCAACAGCGTGCACTGGCATGTAGCAACAACTTTCAAAACGGGTCTTTTCCAAAGCGAATGTCTACATTAGAAATCTTTCATCAAACAAGACGAACTTTCGCTAATGCCATCGCAAACTGTCGTTCGATGTCGAGCATCGATTTCGCGCTCTATACGTGGGCGTCGGCACCAATAACTTGACTATTCAGTTGTGAGCTACCCGCACACCTGCGTAGCATGGGAACTTGTGCCACGGCAACTTTAAACATATTATTGTACGCACAAGGTTCATGGTTAAGAAATTGCACAATGCTTCTTAAAAACCCGGAGCCCTGAGAGCATCCGTAAAGAATCAAAAGTGCCAGAAGTTCATGAAGTGGAAGAGGCGGTTGGTTGTTTACTGTGGCCCATCCTGCCGTGGAACGTTGCGGAGCACAAAATGCATAGAAATCTACAGGATATCCACATAAAGAGTCCCTTGGAATGCTGGTGTTCCCGGCGGAACCTTCGTCACAAAAACGCCGTCGGAAGAACAAAGGAGGCCGCATCAGCAATACGTTAAAGCGCGCACACCATTCCAACCTTTCCCCAAGGGGGATGGGGAAGCTGGCTGAGACGGGATGGTTTAAGCATTTTCATTTCCTTTACGTCTTAGTCCAATGCCCAATGTGCCCCGTGCCTAACTCTCCCGAGCGATGAAAAGGAAACGGCAGGAAAGAAATCATTTGTATCCGACGTCTTAGGTGAAAAGTGGTATCACGGAGGCCTCCATGGGTTTTTTTTTCGATGGAAAAAACAGCCTACCATTAGCCATACTGGCAGGCACCGTACCTACAGTAACGTCTGACGAAACCTGACGTCCTGAAGTCAAGATGTGAATCGAGAATTGGCAGCTGGTGGAGAGTAAAAGAAAGAGAATAACAAAAAAAAACATTTGTCAGCTCGTCAGCGGAGGTGTCAGATTCTG
Organism: Anopheles melas; assembly: GCA_000473525.2. Classification (NCBI taxonomy): domain Eukaryota; kingdom Metazoa; phylum Arthropoda; class Insecta; order Diptera; family Culicidae; genus Anopheles; species Anopheles melas. Next base: position 2,911 of record KI919874.1, on the reverse strand, counting down.
GTTGATGCCGTTTTTCCTCTAGTTATTACGGAGGCTGTAACGTGTGTTCGCAATGTGCTTCCGGTTTCCGGTTCTGGCTATGTCTGTGTCCACTTGAAAAGAAAAAAAAAACAACAACTTGCACCGGTTTAAGTATGGCGCCGATATTTATTGGGAATTTGAGCGTATGCTCCCGTCGCGTTGGATGTAGTAGCGATCAGTGAGTGATTTACAATCCGAGTTGGAACGATAGCTCGATTTTCTTTTTTTTTTCAATTCAACGCTAACGCTGCGTAGGTGGCTAGATGGTAAATGGTAGAAAAGCATTCCTGCCGGGGCGTCAGATGGATGCAGGCTGTCGATTAACCAAACAGTGTTTTGTTGTACTTCCGGTTTGCTGAGAGCAATTCAGCATCAGCGTTGGAGTTGGAGAGACGTTTCATTTGCTCCCGGGCTGTGTGCTGTATCCAAGCGACAACATGAAAGCCCACGCTCGCTTCCTGCTCCACTGCAGGAAATTGAACTCCGGAACAACAGCTGTTCGGATGATTCAACCTCCCGTGTGGAAAGGGCAAGGAGAGGGGGGGGGGGGCTGGCATTAGCTCAAAACTAGTCCGATTTACCTCACGGCGGATATCCGTTGCCTGGAAGGGTTGGAGCCGAACGGATGTAAACAGTGTTGCCATGTAAACCGGAAAAAAAAAACAATTTAATTTATGTAGGCAGTGTTTGCGTTTGCCGCACAGCTAATCGTGCGCCTGGATGTATGCATCCCGCCTATCAGAGATTGCTTTATTAACCGTGATAGTGAACGTCAGTGTGGTTTGGCCTACAGAACCAGCCAAGCGTCTGTGGGTTTGGGTTTACCTTCCGATTACTCGACACTTGACATTGTACCTTCCTTCATCAGACGGTAAAATTATCCCAAATCTGTCACGGACACACAACGGAATATTCCCGAGCTTCACATCTTCTTCCCCATCTTCTTCCTCTTTCTTCACAGCCGTCTCGGTGTCGGTGGCGGTCTGGACGTTGGTGGCGATCTCGCTTGAGCGCTACTTTGCCATCTGTCGGCCGCTGTCCTCCCGCCGGTGGCAGACCCAGTTTCACGCCTACAAAATGATCGGTCTGGTGTGGACGGTCAGCTTTCTCGCGAACTCACCGCTCGGGTACGTGCAGCGGCTGCTGCCGGTCGGCCGCAGCACCGGCCAGATGAAGTGCCGGGAAGAGTGGCCCAGCCCGGCCTGGGAAAAGGCGTACGTGTTGTTTCACGACGTCGGGCTGCTGTTTCTGCCCCTGCTCACCATGGGCTTCGCCTACTCGATGATCGTCTCGAAGCTGTGGCGCGGACTCCGACACGAGATCAAACATTCTTCGCTGTACCAGCAAACGAGCCGGCAGCACTGTACGGGCGGCCAGGGCGGCAGCGTCGGGGGAGCTCCCACCGGTGCCGCGGCTGGCAGTGTGGGGACTGCCAGTGGGGAGCAGCACTGCACGGGCGATACGGGCAAGCCACCGAAGCCGCCCGGTGGTAAGCGGCACGAGCCGGGGTTCATGCTAACGTCCAGCCTGAAGAAGGCACCGTTCAAATCGTCTACAGCGGTCGTTAATTTTGCCAGCAACAACAACACGATCAACAAGAGCAACTTCAGCGGTGCTGGAAGCGGCAGCTCGAGCAATGGTGCCGGTAGTAGCGGTTCGAGCAATGGCAGCAACGGTGGTGGATGCAACGGTTCCGGGGCGGACCAGCGAACGCACTACTGTGGTGGTGCCGGATGCGAAACCAGGCCCGGAAGACTTCGAGGTTTTCGCCATTTCTTCGCCAAGGTAAGGACGGGTAGGGGGGGGTGGGGGTGGTGGGAGGTGTAGCGAGGTGGCGGGGGTGATGTTGATGGGCGTTACGAGCCTGCCTGAGTTAAATAATAGCTGGAAAGCACTATTTACGAGACGAAACACGCATTCCGAAGGTGCCAAGATAGGCGAGAGCGTCATCGTGAAAGTATGCCCTGCTCGGCAGACACTTGCTGCCGCAGGCGGAGCAGGCCGCCTATCAGCTATTAATGCTTGTTACGGGAGCACAAGTTTGGCGATAACTTTATTTCAATCAGCGCACACCAGCAGCTAGGAGACGCGAACTCAATGGGCCCGCTTGTAAAGTTTGCGCCGAAGCTGGTTCGCTCCTCCGTATGGGAAGGGTTGCCAGCTGCTGAAGCAAATAGCTTTCGGGTGTGCTAAGAAGCCGTCTTTACACACCAATCATCATACACACACACACGAAACTCACTGTATCACCACTGTCTCCAGCAGCACCACCAGCACGTGGGACTCTGTCGGAATCAGCGCTACCAGCGCAGCAGCACCACCGCCGCGCCGGAAGGTCTGTCCGAGCTGGCCGAGACGAAGTTCGACGAAAGTGCGTCGGTCGGGCAGCAGCACCCGTACCTCCACTGTCACTGTCATCATGCGCACGGATATCATCATCACCATCACCGGCTGCCGACAGGCACCATCGTGAAGAGTACGCAGCAGGACGCCAAGCATGAGATCGTGCTCGGTACGGGCGAACCAGGACCGGGGCTCGAACCAGCCGGTGACGCAGTGCTGCTTCCTGGCGCACCGACGGGTAGTGCTGCCACCGCACCGGAAACCGGCCAGGGGGACTGTGACCCGTCCGCTCTCAACCCGGATCCGGCCTATCAGTTCTCCCGGCATGCGATCCGCTCCACCTACATGGACAAGAGTATCGAGGCTAAGAAGAAGGTAAGTCGCCCACGGCCCCTAGCACGATAAAATCAATATAGGGTAAATGTACTTATATTGGTGGTAGTACCAATAGTGGTGGTATTGCACTAAAAGGCGGTTGAAACGGCAAATTACAAGTAATTAAGTTATTTACGCTAGTGTGAAATGTTTTTTAGCCTTTTACAAAGGG
>KI919873.1:14807-41939 GCA_000473525.2 Anopheles melas | reverse complement strand
AGACGGGCCCAGTCCCAGCTGGTGTGGCGGTGTAGACGCAAGCCAAAAACTTGCGAACCCAACCCTCAAAAGCCGTAATTACAACTCGATGAATTATTAAAAACTTGCTTATAACTCATCATCATCATCATCATCATCGCTGGACACAGACTGGGATGGATAGCACCCGCCGGGTGAACCGCAAAACCTTTTCCCTCTGGTGCTGGAGGCGACCGGCAGACCGATTCATGCATGTTTGGTCCTTCGAACCGGATCGTGTGTATGCGGTTTTTGCGAACCTTAATCTGCCAAATTTCTATCCATAGGTACCGAGAGAAAAAAACACTACCTTGCGCTGCGGTTACGAAACCTTGTCTCCATACCAAATTCCGGTGCATTCCTGGAACAGTTTCCGCCCCTCAGTCTATTCCTTTTCTGGTCTATGTGAGGCCGGATATTAGAATGCAACTGCCAGCATGCGCAACACATGAGCGACTTCTCACGCGCTACGAGAAGGAAAGAAAACTCTCCCCGGCGCAGACATTATTTATGACCTTTTGCTTGCTGGCTTTAGCCCGATAGTCCCGGTGCGGCCCGGTCGACCGGAACAATGGTTGTTTGCATTCGGTTGCATCCCACAAAGGCCGACCTGGCCGATGGTTTCCGCTTGCTTGATGCACTCGCGCGTGTAAACAACACGCAAACGCGACTGCGGTGGCGCCCGGACCGTTGCTCCGTGGGTTGGGAACGGGGTGGTCTGTTCCGGAAGACAACTTCCCGAGCCGTCCCGAGAGCCGAAACCCCCCTCGAAACCGGAATGTTACTCTCGGAATGAACAAACATCGAAGAGGGTGAAGCGCAGAGGGCTAGAGTGGAAATAGGGACCGAGAAAGTGTTAAACAAATTGAGATGCTTCCGGGGCTCGGGCCCAAATCCGAGAATTGGAATAAGGTACTATGTTACATCAGAGCAATTCAGGGGAACAACAATTTATGTGATGGTCCCTAGACAGGACAGTGAATGAGAGAGAGAGAGAGAGAGAGAGAAAGAGAAAGAGAGAGAAAGAGATCACGAGAAAGTAAATAACATAAATAAATAATCATAACACTGCTGCACACTATGAATGCAATCCCTTTTCACCTTCCTCATTGCTGGGCGAGCTGAGCGCTGTGCCACGGTTCCGGCACAAAGCAGTCCATTTATACCACTGGCTACAAACTGCAGGCGTAACATCACTCTGCCTGACGTCCTTTGTCGTTGCTAGGACGTCCTTAACTCAAAACTCATCTTCTGTAGCCTTCGCACGGTATGGCATCATCCCGAGAACCGTCCCGAGAGGCGATAAATTGGTCATCATTTCATCCGCCCGGCTTCACCTTAAGTGAATGATGTTTCGCAAATGGGTTTTTAATCTGCTTAACTCTGTGTGTGCGAGTGTGGACCGTTTGGACAAGAGCTATCAAGGACCGACATTCAACAAGATACCTGTGCTGAACGGCGAGCTCCGATCGGACATCACGATTCAATGTCCTTTCTTGCAGAGCGGGCCCCATTCACGGGGATAGTATAGCGCGTGGGGAGGTAATCTTTTCACCTGATTGGAGCTAATTATACTTTACTACGATGCAAATTGCAATCTGCCCTCGCGTTTGGCGGTGGAGATTTATTTGTATTAAACCCATGTCCGGCAACAGCGTCTTCCCCTTTCGTCGGGTAAAATCCTTTCCATTTTGCAGTGAAAGTACGCGTATCCTCTCCGCCTATAGGGTTTCGCACATTCATCACACAAAGGAAATGGACGTCCCGCATAACGTCCGCAAAGAAAACGAAACGAAGAAATCATTTCATCATCTTTGGCCATAATCATTTCTAAAGGACCGTAATTAATGTCTCATCCGAGGTTCCGGTGACAGGGACACACTACTGCCTGTGCAGCAAAACGGCAAATAAATGTGCCCCTTTTTGAAGAAACCGGGGAGGTCAGCCCGGTCAGAAGATATTGAGTTATGACCCTCGACGCTAATTACGCTCAACAAAGGTGGAGATCATGTGACTTGCGCGAGTGTTTTCAATCAGTGGTGAGCAGCCATTAAACATTGGTGAACCATTATTTAATGATTTGTATGGCGTAATTTTGCTTTTAATACAGCTTCTAGATTATTTAGAAATGTATGTCCATGTCCACTTTTGACTATTGGAAAGAGCTCTAGAGCATTAGGAGAAATTGTAAAGTCACCACCAAATCACTAGGCTCTAAAACAATATTTATACAGTCCACTGGAACTTGCGCCATAATCCGGTCTGAAGGCTATAAAATTACCCTGATCAAAACATTGTAAGCCCCTATTTGAGCAGCAATGTGTATCAGGATATCATATAGCCTATGCTTCGTTTGAAAATATTTAAAAAATACGTCGTTATAGGTCCTTGAAGCTCATATTGGTATAAAACTTTATATGTTGTAGTTAAAAGACCTAATTGTTTGGAAACTTGCTTCAAGTTTTACCTTCAATATTACTGTTTCAATCCCGAAAGTATTATTCATAAATAGTATTCCAAATCATAAATTTTTCGATAAAAATGAACATATCACAAGGTATCTTAGGTGATTTTGATCTTACATGTGGAGTTTCACGAAAATTCTGTAAAACAGTTTTTAGTTTTATTTTTATATACTTATATATTAAATGGCAAAAACTATAGCCATACATACGTAAAATATTAATAATGAGCAAAACATTGGCCCGCTAGAAGCAAAATTAGGACGAACCGTAAAAAAATGATCCCTTAGAAACAAAAATTGGTAACTTAGGGATAAATTATAGCAGCAACAACTGTATTTATAATTAATAGCTTCTAAGAACTTAACAAAATTGCAGCAGTTTTAGCAATCCAATGCATCTGATCATCTCATTTCTTCAGCTTTGCCGACCACTGGCCTGAAACCGATTGGGAAACACAGTGCACAAGATCCTCCTTCAATATCTCCTGGGCGTGCTTAATTCGTCTCGCACAAAGATCTTTTCATTTAGGATCAGTCAAACCGGTGATCGATCGAACTGCCTAGAACCTCAGTTTAAATATATTTCCTTTATCACTTAACTTACCCCTCCAAAAACAAACCTCCAGAACTGTACATTGGACAGTTACACGAACGGCACGATTATCGCACGTGAGCTCGGTATGAATTTCTCTCCGCAACTACCATCAACCACCGAAAACCCGAAACCCCATTATGGTCATGGCCGAATCGTGACGAAAACATTGGTCCCTCTTCCTCCCCATCCGTCTCTCATACACACACACACGAGTCACATTCGACAAACAACACTGCTCACGAGAGAGGCCGCAAAGGAAAACCGAGGGGGTAGGAACTCCGTTGAATTTGCGGCTTAGTGGCAAATAATAATTCGAACCATGCTTCTCAATTCCATTCCGGGTGTACTCCGCCACCGGGTGTACTCCGCTGTCCGACATCCCCAAGGCATTGTTATGTTGTGCCCGGTGCCTGGTTTGGATCATCGTCGTCGACGTACACATTGGGATAGGCCTGGTACTGTAAGCTTCCAGTGGTGGTTGGCGTATGCCCGCGCACGCCAGAGGAGTGGCATGTTTTGAACTCGGCCGTGCACATTTCTGATTTCTCGCACGGCCTGAACTGATCAAGCATGCAAAAGGTGTGCACCAACCAACCCGCCCCAGTGCCTCACCGTACTGGGGGTGGGTGAGATATCTGTTTGCACCGTCGATCGAAATGTGTTTTGTTTGTTCCCTGGTGCTGCGCATTAGATCGGTAGCTGGTTTGTTTTGAGAGTGTTTTTTTGAAAAATAAGCATTGCCGCATTTATTAGCTCCTCGCTTCCACTCGCTACTCTAGGTAGATTACAACGGGATCTGCCTTGTGAGTTGTTGTTTTGCTTCCCTAATCCGGTACTGAGTGTTCAGTTTGGATATGCCGTTAACATCACTGATGGATTGGTTGTTTAATGGGACAAGATATTTAAGATGGAGATAAGATTTAAATATTTGTTCTAGCTTTCTTATAACTGCTGTTTTTGGCAAGATGAATGTGATGATCATATTGAATTTGGTTCACTCCATTATACTCATTACAATCTTCGTTTGTGCTCGGTACATTTCCAACTTGATCAGGTATAAGAGGACCAGTCACAACAATATTTCTGAATATCTTATATTCATATCTCTAAAATCCCCGGATCATTCAAATATCTGAAATTGATTCTAAGAATGTTGAATTGATCCTAAGCAACTATGTATGCAGTAGCTTTATATATATATTTTTTTAATTTCAATATAATTCCAAAGCATCGTGAAAAACTAAGCCTATTCTTAGCTAAGAAGACTGGACTTCAAATTGTGGAGTATAGGGAGGAAATAGTAGGTGGGAACGACGGGATGATAAGCAGAGGCTATAATCAAAGACGTGTGATGTGGCCTTTAACATAGATGATAAGCAGAGGCTATAATCAAAGACGTGTGATGTGGCCTTTAACATAAGGATAGTTCACAGTAAACAATATCTGCGTCTTATGACATTGCAACTCATGGGAACGAAGGGCCCGAGAAGGACAACAAACCTTTCATCTTTCCTCGTAACATGGAAGAGCAGAAGAACTGACCACATGGAGTATGCGGACGATTACCGAGTCGTATAACGAAATAGACCTGACCAGTGAGCAGAACATCTTTTTGAGACATAGAGGATCCATGAGATCACAGGAAACACGCTTCAACTAAGATCTGTTTTTCTTTTTAAAGATTAAAAATAACGTTTGTTTAATTTGCGGGATGAAAGCTTTTGCTTTTAATAAAGATTGTAGTTTGAAAGATACAAATTCGTAAATATGTACTGTATTGAGGTAAAACTATATATCCGCCGCGCTACTTTGATCTTCCGAATTCCGACAAATTAGGGTTAGGATCTTTCGAAGTCGTTTTTCGACCATTTTCTCTTTTAGGTCATCTTTTGGTCAAGATTCACATCAAAATGTCACATCAAACGTATAGGACCTCGACGTCGAGTTGATGATATTTTGTTTATTAGTTTCTAGGTTCTAGATTTCTAGGTTGATTAGATTCTCCACATTTAGAACATCTAGAAGAATCAATCCTCCTTTAAATCATTGTTTTCATGCATGATTTTTCATTTGTTTTCATGCATGATTCTTGCATGATGCATGATTCTTCAAGCAGATCAACTAAAAAAACTAAGGGCTAATTATCGAGTATACTACATATTCAGATGACTCGAAGGCTCACTTGTACTACATTAAATGTACATTTTGAAGTCAGAAAAGATCTAGCTCTATATCGTGTGCATGTTCAAACTAATCGAACATCTTCATGAAGTGATCAGTTGATCGCAACTGATCTGTGTGTGTTCTCCGTATCTTTCCCCTTCCAATTTGAACCCTTCCAACAAAAGGCACAACAAAACCAGTACAACACTGAAACCGGCAAAATACAAACCCACCCACCCCGGGATTCCCGATGCGCGCAACAGAGCTCAATCAGCTGTGGCCGAGCGTGAAGATCTGGCCCGCAGCGCATCAACAAGAGAGAAAATAAATGGTGCCGAACCGGCTAAGCCCCGCGAGGGTTTCAGAACTTCTGAGCCGGAAAATTGTGGCACCTCGCCGAATCACCGGCGTTCGACAATGAAAACGCAACGGCACACACAGACAAACAAAAAAGCAACCCTTCCACGCAAAGACAAAAAGTGCAATCGACAAAAGCTTGGAAGACAAAAGAGAAATGACTGACTTGCTCAAAGGTTCTCGGGCCGTTTGAAACAATTACGCTCCCCACCCGGGTGGCCTTCGAATATGGGTGTTATGGGGTTTGGAGAGGGGTTGTTCCACGCGTTGTTCCAAGGGAGGGAAACTCAATCGAGCGGGAATTCTTCTTTCTTCTTGATCGCGGCAACACACTTTTTTCCCAGGCGCGTGTGTCTCACGGCACCACAGCGTCAGGGCGCTATGTCAGCTGACCGAGGCGGATCGAATGGCGAAGTTCCAGTTGTTCTTTTGCCGCCCGCTGGCCGATTTAATCGATCCGGAAAGTTAATCGGGTGTTCCGGGGTGTACCAGAATTTGCCGAGGGTCTCGAAAGTGCGCTCCATTTCCGACCCGATCCGGTTCACTAGCTCACTCAGGTGTGGAGGGACCACCGTTTGGGGAGGGAATCTGTTCTGTCACCTTCGTCGATGTTTCCCCCCTACTACTTCCTACACTTTTGCGAGTGCGAGCGACCAACAATGGGTGTAATTATTTTTACTTTCGACAATTATCGGTTTGTTGTTTGTTACTCGACGCTGCTTGCCGTCTTTCGGCTTTCCGTATTTTCTGAAACCAAAGCACACGCTTGCGGCCCGAGAGAAAGGAGTCCACTGTCAGCTGTCAAACGCGCGTTTCGCCCGTGTTTCGGGAGCATTTGTGACAGACGCAGCACGCCTACTAAGAACCATTGTCGTACGTCACGGTTCAGTTGTTGCCACGGTAAAAATATAAATCTCTTCACACAGACCGAAACTGGCCACCACCAACGAAGCGGGTACCCGTTGTTACACAACCCCTAATGGGTTTGCTTTTTATGTTTAACTACTTTAAATAATTTCTTTCTTCAACGTTAAAAAAAGGTTGGACTTGGACTTTGCACCCAAAAACGAAACGGTTCCCACTGAACCGAAAGAGGGACCGATTTTGGAACGATTGGTAAACTGTCTTCAAAGAGACAAGCCTCCAACACGTCGGCGCAAAAGGGTTGTGCGAATAACGTTTTCGACCAAAACAGGCAAAACAGGAAGCAACCCATTTCCGTACCCTGCCGGTACAGTGAGCTTCATCGTCCCTTTTGCCATCCCGTGCGCAATCCCGTAACGACAAGACACTCCGTGGATCACACTCACTTGTATCGGTTTCGTGAAACGTGTCACAAAGGAGTCGCTTGGCCGCTCTGCACACTGCTGGAAATCATCATTTGCGTAGGGGATTCGGGTGCTACCAACGATAATGAATCGGCCTAATTGAATCGACGAGTTGGAGAAAAGATGAAGAGGGGCATTTTTTCTTTTAGAAACCTGTTCAGTGCAAGATGGTTGGTAGAGATTGAACAAGATTATTTACTAATGACTTCAAAGGGTTCAAGAAAGCTCGGGATATCTTCCATTTTTTAGTTCTAGAAAGTATGTGATCATCGTCATTAGGGATATACTGTTTCAATCTTTTTTCATTCAGGTTGTCGTTAGTGCTGATGATGGTTTTTTTGAATGATTCGTTTAAATAATATCTTAAAATATCTTTTGTACAACTTTCTTACATTTTTGAAAAAAAAATAAACAGTTTTCTTCTGAAAATAGAGATCTGATAAATTTCGCTTGAACAGGATATACTTCTTTAGGCTTGTTATTTTGGAATAAAAGTTAAATTATTTTAGTCTAATAACTTTTAAATCGATTATTACTTTTTATTTATTTATTTATTATTCAGAAAGTGCGGCTTCGGCCGTATTGCTATTATTACTTTTTATGTTGTTGAATTGAAATTTTTAGTACAAACAACCTAACTTGGTGGAAACTTAAGTTATAAAACCATTTTACTCTCACACTTGTAATCTTAGGAACACGAGTTAGTTTGAAATTGCATTTTAAGTAGATAAACTTTTAACTGATTCCAATCCTTATTTAACAATGTCTGCTCATTACTATCAGGTTCGAAGGACTAGTACAGTGTTTCCTGCATCATCTCGAAATTGTTATACCCTTTTAACGATTTTTTTTGTAATGAGAGCAGCTTAAATTAAAAATATTTTTTTTTAAATATTCCAATTAATTGAACTGAATACTAGTTTCCTGCTTTACAGAAGGCTGAAAAAAACTGAAATGTTTAAATATGCTATTACGATGCAATTGCCTTAGACAAGGAGACATTTATTAATCCGATTTGATTGATTCATTTCCTTAATGTCTATATTTTAAGTATTAATGTTGTACTAATCATTTAAAGTAACATAAACAGTTCATGTCACACATTTGATATACCTAACAAATTGTAGAATGTAAGATGTAAGAGTCGAGCAAAGCTTGTTGAAATAATGAACACAAGAACAAAAACCTTGAGCAATAATGTTTTGTTCTATTTATTTTTGCATATGTTAAACCTTTTGTTTACAATAAACAGTATCGCTCGAAAGATCAACACCAATATCATGTAAATCATCGTTCTATTCGTTTACAAAAGCTACCCTCCAGCCGCTCCTTCTCAACCCGTCCATAGATTATGCAATCTATGGCCCCGTATGAGCTGACAGCAATTAATTCATTCGAGAAAGAATTAAATGCAAATTAAAATTCATATTAACGCCTGCTTTTTAGTCTGACTTGATGATGTTGTTATTGTCGCTTTTTATCTCTCTCTCTCTCCTTTTCTTTCCATAATCATTCGAGAAAGAATTAAATGCAAATTAAAATTCATATTAACGCCTGCTTTTTAGTCTGACTTGATGATGTTGTTATTGTCGCTTTTTATCTCTCTCTCTCTCCTTTTCTTTCCATAATCATTCGAGAAAGAATTAAATGCAAATTAAAATTCATATTAACGCCTGCTTTTTAGTCTGACTTGATGATGTTGTTATTGTCGCTTTTTATCTCTCTCTCTCTCCTTTTCTTTCCATAATCATTCGAGAAAGAATTAAATGCAAATTAAAATTCATATTAACGCCTGCTTTTTAGTCTGACTTGATGATGTTGTTATTGTCGCTTTTTATCTCTCTCTCTCTCCTTTTCTTTCCATAATCATTCGAGAAAGAATTAAATGCAAATTAAAATTCATATTAACGCCTGCTTTTTAGTCTGACTTGATGATGTTGTTATTGTCGCTTTTTATCTCTCTCTCTCTCCTTTTCTTTCCATAATCATTCGAGAAAGAATTAAATGCAAATTAAAATTCATATTAACGCCTGCTTTTTAGTCTGACTTGATGATGTTGTTATTGTCGCTTTTTATCTCTCTCTCTCTCCTTTTCTTTCCATAATCATTCGAGAAAGAATTAAATGCAAATTAAAATTCATATTAACGCCTGCTTTTTAGTCTGACTTGATGATGTTGTTATTGTCGCTTTTTATCTCTCTCTCTCTCCTTTTCTTTCCATAATCATTCGAGAAAGAATTAAATGCAAATTAAAATTCATATTAACGCCTGCTTTTTAGTCTGACTTGATGATGTTGTTATTGTCGCTTTTTATCTCTCTCTCTCTCCTTTTCTTTCCATAATCATTCGAGAAAGAATTAAATGCAAATTAAAATTCATATTAACGCCTGCTTTTTAGTCTGACTTGATGATGTTGTTATTGTCGCTTTTTATCTCTCTCTCTCTCCTTTTCTTTCCATAATCATTCGAGAAAGAATTAAATGCAAATTAAAATTCATATTAACGCCTGCTTTTTAGTCTGACTTGATGATGTTGTTATTGTCGCTTTTTATCTCTCTCTCTCTCCTTTTCTTTCCATAATCATTCGAGAAAGAATTAAATGCAAATTAAAATTCATATTAACGCCTGCTTTTTAGTCTGACTTGATGATGTTGTTATTGTCGCTTTTTATCTCTCTCTCTCTCCTTTTCTTTCCATAATCATTCGAGAAAGAATTAAATGCAAATTAAAATTCATATTAACGCCTGCTTTTTAGTCTGACTTGATGATGTTGTTATTGTCGCTTTTTATCTCTCTCTCTCTCCTTTTCTTTCCATAATCATTCGAGAAAGAATTAAATGCAAATTAAAATTCATATTAACGCCTGCTTTTTAGTCTGACTTGATGATGTTGTTATTGTCGCTTTTTATCTCTCTCTCTCTCCTTTTCTTTCCATAATCATTCGAGAAAGAATTAAATGCAAATTAAAATTCATATTAACGCCTGCTTTTTAGTCTGACTTGATGATGTTGTTATTGTCGCTTTTTATCTCTCTCTCTCTCCTTTTCTTTCCATAATCATTCGAGAAAGAATTAAATGCAAATTAAAATTCATATTAACGCCTGCTTTTTAGTCTGACTTGATGATGTTGTTATTGTCGCTTTTTATCTCTCTCTCTCTCCTTTTCTTTCCATAATCATTCGAGAAAGAATTAAATGCAAATTAAAATTCATATTAACGCCTGCTTTTTAGTCTGACTTGATGATGTTGTTATTGTCGCTTTTTATCTCTCTCTCTCTCCTTTTCTTTCCATAATCATTCGAGAAAGAATTAAATGCAAATTAAAATTCATATTAACGCCTGCTTTTTAGTCTGACTTGATGATGTTGTTATTGTCGCTTTTTATCTCTCTCTCTCTCCTTTTCTTTCCATAATCATTCGAGAAAGAATTAAATGCAAATTAAAATTCATATTAACGCCTGCTTTTTAGTCTGACTTGATGATGTTGTTATTGTCGCTTTTTATCTCTCTCTCTCTCCTTTTCTTTCCATAATCATTCGAGAAAGAATTAAATGCAAATTAAAATTCATATTAACGCCTGCTTTTTAGTCTGACTTGATGATGTTGTTATTGTCGCTTTTTATCTCTCTCTCTCTCCTTTTCTTTCCATAATCATTCGAGAAAGAATTAAATGCAAATTAAAATTCATATTAACGCCTGCTTTTTAGTCTGACTTGATGATGTTGTTATTGTCGCTTTTTATCTCTCTCTCTCTCCTTTTCTTTCCATAATCATTCGAGAAAGAATTAAATGCAAATTAAAATTCATATTAACGCCTGCTTTTTAGTCTGACTTGATGATGTTGTTATTGTCGCTTTTTATCTCTCTCTCTCTCCTTTTCTTTCCATAATCATTCGAGAAAGAATTAAATGCAAATTAAAATTCATATTAACGCCTGCTTTTTAGTCTGACTTGATGATGTTGTTATTGTCGCTTTTTATCTCTCTCTCTCTCCTTTTCTTTCCATAATCATTCGAGAAAGAATTAAATGCAAATTAAAATTCATATTAACGCCTGCTTTTTAGTCTGACTTGATGATGTTGTTATTGTCGCTTTTTATCTCTCTCTCTCTCCTTTTCTTTCCATAATCATTCGAGAAAGAATTAAATGCAAATTAAAATTCATATTAACGCCTGCTTTTTAGTCTGACTTGATGATGTTGTTATTGTCGCTTTTTATCTCTCTCTCTCTCCTTTTCTTTCCATAATCATTCGAGAAAGAATTAAATGCAAATTAAAATTCATATTAACGCCTGCTTTTTAGTCTGACTTGATGATGTTGTTATTGTCGCTTTTTATCTCTCTCTCTCTCCTTTTCTTTCCATAATCATTCGAGAAAGAATTAAATGCAAATTAAAATTCATATTAACGCCTGCTTTTTAGTCTGACTTGATGATGTTGTTATTGTCGCTTTTTATCTCTCTCTCTCTCCTTTTCTTTCCATAATCATTCGAGAAAGAATTAAATGCAAATTAAAATTCATATTAACGCCTGCTTTTTAGTCTGACTTGATGATGTTGTTATTGTCGCTTTTTATCTCTCTCTCTCTCCTTTTCTTTCCATAATCATTCGAGAAAGAATTAAATGCAAATTAAAATTCATATTAACGCCTGCTTTTTAGTCTGACTTGATGATGTTGTTATTGTCGCTTTTTATCTCTCTCTCTCTCCTTTTCTTTCCATAATCATTCGAGAAAGAATTAAATGCAAATTAAAATTCATATTAACGCCTGCTTTTTAGTCTGACTTGATGATGTTGTTATTGTCGCTTTTTATCTCTCTCTCTCTCCTTTTCTTTCCATAATCATTCGAGAAAGAATTAAATGCAAATTAAAATTCATATTAACGCCTGCTTTTTAGTCTGACTTGATGATGTTGTTATTGTCGCTTTTTATCTCTCTCTCTCTCCTTTTCTTTCCCCTATTTGCGAATGCACATCGCACAACGCCTCACTCAGTCTGATCTCATCAACTTTCTGCGTCGCGTGTTGGTGGCTGTTTTGCTGTTGTTTGTTGCTGCTGCTGTGCTTCTAAAAGGCGAGTTTCCATTTGCAGAAAGTAATCACACACCGTTGGCGAATAAACACGCTTCAAAACAGCAGAAACACACACGCGCGCGATCTCCCAAGACAGGCAGGTTGGGGGCGGGGTGGATTAGAATCAAGTACTTTGTACGATCGACTGCAGCAGGTTGCAGCAGCGGTTCGCAAGTAAATCAATTCCAGCTACGTACGTCATCGGGCAGTGGGCCACATGCTCGCTTGGCACTCCCGCCCTCCCCCAGGAGAACCTGTTTTGTCACACCCGATGGTGGTATAGCGAGGGAGCAGACGGACGGGGTTGTAATTATCATAAGACAAAAGTAAGCCAATCTCCATATTTCAAACCCAACTCCGACAACACCGAGCCCCAGCTCCATCCACAGCTGCCCTACCGAGTCGTTGTTATTAACAGATAAGAAGTAGCAATCTTTCCCTATGGACGTTTCGTATTCTCGCTACACTCTCCTCCTCTTCGCATGCAATCATCCCCAAAAGGGATTGATTAAAGGGAAGTTAGCTGCAGCAGCAACAAGTGAGACATTTATTAAATCATCGTTCGTGTGAAGCATGTGGCCGCCTGAACAGTTGATAGTGGACTCGTTTTTCGTACGACTGGTAAGATGCGTTTACATCTTTAGGGGCCTCCCGATCGTCCCCTCAAGCAAGCACGTGCCGAGCAATGATCGTCGTTTGCACTGCGATACACTGCAATGTGCTTCAGTGCCGGGCTGGGATTCATACATTGTTGCGTCGCGAGAAATTGGTGATGATCATTAAGACGACTCTGGTCTGGTTCTATTACATACAGCTACGCGATAATCATTATCAATCCCGTGCCAACCGGCAACTAATTACTTTTGTATTCCTCCTTCAAAACGTCCCGTTGGGGAGGGTCCTTCGGGGCGGGGACAATTTTTCGAAATGAAAAATTGTCTACGAACTGTGTGGGCACCATGTTTGCAGATGCAAATTGTCGTCTGATAGTGGAGGCAAGCGTACATACACGATTAGGTTGCTCAAATGCAGGGTTCGTTATGTTCGAAAGAGGTACGGAATAGTTTTTTCGTCTTTCGAATGAGTTTGTGTTCTTTTTATTTTTGTAATAGTTTAGAACAGTGAATAAAACGTTCCTTTTTTAAAGTTCTATAAATTCTTTGTTCAAAGCACATTGAAAAAATCAAGCCAGAAAAAGATTAGAAATTGTTTCAAAGGTAACTTACAAGGAAGAGTTTCTGGTTGGTGAAACAGAAACAAAACCCTGAAAGAGATATTGAAAATAAAATGAAACTTAATGATCCAAAGTCCATCTTACATGTTTCATTACACTATTAAACTGAACATTAAAACTTACTGTCTGGTGTTTTATATCGCGTGGTTCATAAACAATGAGATAACTACTAAAATAAATACAAATACAAATCATGACACTTAAACAAAGAAAATACCATACTTTCTATCTTTATCTTCATTATCTTTCATGTTTATGTTTCTTCACCTAATTCCTCTATTTTTTATACATACAATATATGCTTACCATCACAAATGTTTTATTCCGCCTTGTGTTGTATGTTCCGTTTAAATTGTAAGCTTGATTTCTTATTCCAGATAATTCCTTCTCTTTTTTTAACTGTTCAGTCTTAAATCGGCAGCGTTGTAATTTAGTGCTGTTATTTGTTATACTCATGTAGTAGTAGTAGAGTAGTAGAGATGTTTATGGTGGATAGAAAAAAAAAATACATATATAATCGATCGTTCTTTAACATTGGGTACGCAATGTGCTCTCCTCAATAATCGGAATTTTTTTATAGCTTAGCTGAGTTGAATATATGTTTTTTGCTGATTTTAAACCTGAGTGTATGGGAAAAGTGCAAAAAAACCCATGCAATTATACCCTTGTAGATACCCTCTAATCTCCATCTACAGTATTGAAGTTTTATTTACTATGTTCAAACTACTTTGAATATGTATAATATGCTTTGACTTACGGTTCTTCTTTCAACTTATGGTTCTACAGTTATTAATTCGTTGGGTGACAAAGATTTGAATAATTTACGCATCGTAATTGATTACTTTATTTTGATAGTTCAATAATCGACATGATGTTTAACAATGTAAATGTTAATATTACAATTTTCCATGACGACAATACATTGTTGCAAAAAGCCATCCATAATAATACAAAACTAAAGCAACGAACCCTACAATAATTTCGCATGCATTAGTGAGTGGTTTATAATGATGCCAAATAAGTTCCATACACTATTGGGGGGGGGGGGGGGGCTTTTGATTCTTATTTATCATGCAAAATCAGTGTGCTACTGATCAATGGCAGACAAGAAGGCAGATAATCGATTGCATATGTGATCGATGTGTAGTTAAGTTAGCAAAAACTGATTACTGGTGTAAAACACTGCTCTCTATAGTGTGATCAAAGCGTGAAATAGTGAATCATTACAACATGCAAAAGTAAATACATCTCAATCCACAGTTACAGCTTATGGTGCAAAAGTTTTGCATCGCAGAAGAGAAAAAAAATGTATACATATATGGTGCCACATAAAATGTGAAATAAATTTGCTTTATTTATGTTATGCAAACAAACCGCGCCAAGTGCGCGCGTGCTCATCCCGCAGTCTCGCGGTGCAACAATGTTCGTTTGAGTGGTTTGTGTCTGTGTGCAAGAGTGTTGCTGTTGTTGTTTTGCGATGCATCGTTGCACCCGTTCCGGGCACTTCCTGGTTTTGTTAGAAGCAGGCACTCGAACCGGCCGAGACAGCCTCAGGGCAGGGGAGGGGAGGGCCGGTTGTTTACTATAAAATCCATTTTTATGACAACATACAACGCCAAACGGATTCAGTTGTTAGCGTCGATTTATTTACCACGCTCGTGCCATAGGTGGGGGTGGGGGGGTGGTTGGAAGGAAAAGGGTTATGGCCTTCCCATTCCCGTACGTGGAATGTCATCCCTGAGCGGCCTATTGCTCCCGCTCTCCCTGGTGCTACATCGCATCATAAATCTATTTGCAATGAAATGAAACGTCTGCTTCCTGCGAGTGTGTGTGTGTGTGTTTGGAACGCAAAATATTTCACTATTTAGAATTGTGCTCAAAGACTTTGAGACTGCTGTTCGGTGGCAAGGGAAAGGGTTGACACCAGCGACACAGGTAGAGGGGGGAGATAGTAAAAACAGAAACAGACACAAATCACGAATCCCAATCGAAACAGCGCAGAGAATGCCTGGAGCACCACACCGACAGTGCGCAAATTTATGGATCTCTTCGTTTTCTAATTCAAGTTCATCGATTTGCCTGTGCTGTGCGTTTGCACACGAGGCAATGAAGGTAAATGATGGGCACGAGTTGTTGATTCCATCACCTGCAGTGTTTGTTTTATGCAGGGAAGCATATTTATTGATTTAGAAGATAGGCAGAGAAAAAATAACAATTTGAATGATTTTCAACATTTATTGACTTTTAAATGAAAATAAGTTATATGAATCATTTGTTATTTTTAAATAAAATAATCTTAATCTGCTCTATTTTTTGGTAAATAATTCAAATAGTACTTAAGGCTACATTGGCGTTTTATTACGAAGTTGATGTAGCAAAAGATGTAACCAGGACGAGCAAAATGTTAGCGCGATGTATTTATTTTACTATTTAAAACCCACATTAACGGTATTCTAACAAACGCTCAACAAGTAAATCAAATTCTCAACAATATTTCGATTAGATAAGGAATAAAAAATAATAAAGAAAATAAATAAGAAAAATAATAAAGAAAAAAGAGTGAAGTATTTAAGTAAGCCGTTTTTTCTAAATTTGTTACAAAAAGCATTCTCCCTGTAGAGCCATCAGCTCTATTTCCAGTTGCTTGCGTGCCGTCAATTAAGTCCGTTCATACATTTTACCCATTTTACCACTGCTTTCAACTGTTTCAGCCCACTGTGACCATCGTCTCCGTCATCAGTGAGGTCAAAACAAAAATACAGAAAAAAAGAAGCACCACAGCACGTAAATCCACCAAATAGAACAATAGAGTCACCCTCGGTGGTGATTTAAGGAATCAAAACCGAAAGCCCCCCCCCCCCCAACACACGATTCCGACAACCGTAACAGGCGTGCAGCTTTAGTTCACAATGATAATCATAATAATGTCGTTCGAAGGCCGGTGGTCAACAAAAAAATTTAAAAAAAGCCAGCCCAACTAAAACACGCAATCCAACCCGTCGTTTGCACGGCTATTCGCGGATGGAACGATTATTTTTTCGGTCAAGAATGGGGATCATAAATCAAGCGTGAGATTAGAGCCAGCACGACGTCGAAAGGGAATTGCTATACAATGTTGAATGGTTGCTTTTCTAGATTTGTTAAGCTTTTTTAATTTAAGGGGGAAATTTTGATAATGTTGACTTACAGATCTGTGGCTTGTATTGTAATTAATTAACATTAATTATTAAATTGAAAGGAAAAAAACAACAAATTATTCAATTATTTTCCATCGTGATCTTACCATTAAAGTTGAAAGAGATTTAGCCTTCAAGAAATAATCAAAATTTATTTCCACGCCGAGCGAAGATGATCGCACTTGATCAATATTGTCTCAACGCCACGATCAACTCCACACCTTTAGTAATAACACTCCACTCCGTTGCAAAACAATCATCAAACAGCTATTTACCCAACCGCATTAGTGCGTCCTCCTACCTAAGCTTATTTTGCATATTCTAACACACAACAACGATACGCGCCCGGTTTTGTTTACCTCTCGCAACAGATTACTGCCCCACACACACATAAAGCTCTAATTGAAAAGACACCGCGTAATGCCACGGCCATGGCCCAGGCCTCCACTTGCGGTGTTTCTTGCTGTTTTTATTACCCAACCCACTGGTGACACCGGCGGCGTCTGACACGGTGTGCATTCGATAACCTTCCCTACCGTCCCGGGGGGCAAAGCGGCTTGGTTTAACAAGTTTACAAAAACCAAAAAAAGCCACCCCGAATGACAACAAACAGTAATAGTTCCGCACACATGGGAGCACACAAACATTCCCTTCTTTTGGAAACCTGTGCCGCAATGACAACCCCGGCGCTCAAATCACTCGGTGCATCATCATCAGCCCTTACAGTGCACCTACATTGTTGGGTTGGTTGTGGTTGCAAGCTGCAGATGCAAAGTTTGAAAAATATATGAACCCGGATTGCGCGCCCAGAGCCACATTAGAACCATTTGGCGTTGATTTCAATTGAAGCGCTGGTGGTGCGTGGGAGTTTGATGGTGGCATCGTTAAATGTTGCATCGTTCAGCGGGTGCTGGGTGGTTCGGTTTGCCGACTAGTAGTAGTGCCAGCTCTGCACATATTGCAGTTTATAGCATGCGAAATGACTCGCCCGCTTGCTAGCTGAAGGTGTTAAGTAGATAGTTTATGTGCTAACAGTGAGGCTCAAAAAATGACAGTACGCAGTTAAGGTAAATGGTATATATTTTTATTCAGTCTCTTTTTTAAATTATATTAATTAAAAGTGTAATAAAAAAGCATTGAAGTAACCTTAAGAAACATTTCTTGCATGAGTATTTGTTTATCGATTAATTAGGAATATTTTGGCCCGTGTAATGATTTATTGTCATACCTATGTAAATGAATGATTACATGAACATTTTTAATATCGCTGCATAAAATAAATAGATAAGTTAAAGAATAAATATTCCAACTCTATTTAAGCCAAACATGTTTGTAATTCAAATTGACCAACAGATGAATCAGTTTTTTTTGGCAAAGTTAGGTAAAAATTTGAAATATAAATATTATTTCAAATCATTAGGAAAGTCAAGATATAAACACATTCCTCGGTTGTTTATTTCATCGATGTTATTTACTTTGAATTACCTTATTTAATACTTTACACGCCTTTTTTCCAGCCAACGATCTGTAATTTCAGGCTGTTAGTGGAACAGTACTCATCATCCGTATTGTATCCATTTGACAGTTACGTCCCACCATATTGAAGTTAAGTAATTGTGTAACAAGAAAGATGCAATTTTAAATTGCTTTGAAATAAGTTGTAATATTTTTCACGGACTAAAAGAAGAACGATCAAAACATTTTTTAATCTTTCTTGACATAATGAGCGATCCTGATCGGCATAGCGCCCGCTATGAATCGGCGTTTGTTTACATATTTTTCAGATTGAAATAATCTAGACTGAAAATCTGAGGTTAGTTTCGTGTGTGGTTTTGACCTGATTCCAACCGCCAAGTGTCCTATTCCATATAGAACAGCTGGAGTAGAGATTAATTTTGTAGCAGTAGTAGTAGCAGTAGAGATTAATTTTGCAAACAAGCATTTCCAATATATTTTTTACAATTATGAACTAAGAATTTAATGGGTTCACATTTTTTTTCTCATTAACAATTTTTTTTTCACAAACTGCATAACTGCATAAAAATTTTCGATTTGCGATTGGCATGATAATTAATCGTGGGATACATTAACAAAACAAAACACAATCAAACGAGTTATTATTATCTGGTTTATTTTTTTAAAAGGAACAAAAGTATGTGAATAATGGGATCCTTTCCGTTTTAAGTTGGTAGGCTGAAATTTCAGTCTGTCAGCTGTTTGCATTGTAAAGCAGTTTTCGAGCAGCTATCTAAGTGGGTATAACATACAGGTGGGCTTATCCCAAGGTGTATGAATTTAGAAAGCTGATTTTTATCGCTTCTGCTTCTGAATGAAGATTTTAAGAGTGTTTTATGTATTCGTCAAGCCTCCAGAGAGCATGTTTGAACAAAAATTTTCACCCATCCTGTCAAAAAGTGATATTTTAAATTTGGTAATAAAAAGACCACCTGGACTACATACACTTTGATTCTGGATTCCATTACCAGATCTCTTAAATGTACCTTGGGATAAATGTAAACACCACCTTGTTTTGCCATTTTTCGAGCAGGTACTCGAATCAAATTTTAGCTTTGAGGCTAGAATAATCTAGACTGAAAATTGCAGGCTAGTTTTGTGTGTGGTTTTGTATGGAGTGTTTACATGATTTCAGCCTCCAACTGTCAAACTCCATACAAAAAAAAAACTGACTAGAATCGTGAAGGCCCCCAATAAAGGAAATATTAAAAAAAAATCTGATGGATGCATTGAACAATGAACTTGACACTTTGGAATCATGAGGATAATGGTCATTTATTTGTGTGTGTGTTTTTTTGTGACGAGACGGGCAGTTTTGATAACAGTAGTAATCTTTTTTAGCTTATTGTATGATCTAAACTTTGC
Source organism: Anopheles melas (assembly GCA_000473525.2). Lineage (NCBI taxonomy): Eukaryota > Metazoa > Arthropoda > Insecta > Diptera > Culicidae > Anopheles > Anopheles melas. Next base: position 22,652 of record KI919873.1, on the reverse strand, counting down.
TTCTATTTTCATTAAACGTGACTTTTAGTTTTTTTTCATCCATCACTGTACCTCATATTGGTAAGCGTACCAAACGATCAAAAATAAACAAGAAACAAGCTTTCCTTATATTTGCTTCCCCGGTCATCCTTGCCACTTTGCACCGGCATGCATAACCATCTATTGCTTCGATTGAAATGCATCTAAACAGTGTCCTCTTCCCCATTTCAAACACCCATCCATCCGTCACCCCTGGAAACCGCATCGTGCAAGGGAATTTATTTTTCAAGAAGCAGAAGCACGGCACCCATAACACATAAGAGCACTGTTCCCCACTGCCAGTGCAAACATTTATTATTTGCCACTTTGCAAACCCCCCATGGCACGATCGTCCAAATGGAGCGTTACTCCCGGGTGCCGGGCGCCGGTTTAATACCCGGAACCACTATTTTCGAAAAACCACTGTTAACGATCACACTGGAACAGCACTTGCCATCTTTGCTGCAATTTTCATTTTCGGACCCAGCTGGCAGCTGGGGGCAATGGTTGTATGCGTTTATGTGAATGCATTTTAGTGCTGCGCCACCCTCCACGCCGGTGCGCTACAACACTGAAACGCATCAGAAACTGCAGCACGGTCTTCTGATGGTGCAGATGATGATGATGACTGGCGATGGTGACCGGCGCGGGTACAGCGAGGCGACAAAAACTCCTTCGCAAAACGCTTCTGTGCGCGAGTGCGTTTTATGTGCGGAATGTTTTATTCATATACAAAACGGGGTCCCGTGGTTTCTGAGGCGTTTCACTGGGTTTTCGTTTGGTGTTTTGCTTCCCATTTTTTGTTGCTTTTGTTGCTTTATTACTTGTTACTCTTTTGTTCCAGCAGTGCGTTTGGGTGCTTCATCAGTTTGATTGTATTGTATGTTCGTATATTGTTTTATGTTTTTTTTAATCCGTCATCATGCCTGGACATTACATCAACAAAAAGCATTTTTTTCTGTTCTCTTACCATTCAATTGGTCAGTGAATTAAATAGAGAGAGTATTTTTGTACTTTTTAATGTGTTGTGAGTTGGCTGAAACTTACCTGAGTCATGTTTGCATTATTTATATTAGACTCAATTAAAATACTTCAAAGCTTGTGTTATCATCTTAAAATAAACAATTTTACTTACCAAACTTTTGATTGATAATACTCCTAAAAGAATTTAACAGTCCCTCACACTCCCCGCAAACATTGAAAGTATTTTTTATTTTTTTTGCTATTACTATAACCTCTGTTCATGTCAATTCCAGGCACGAAGAAACCTCTTAAAAGCGTCTAAACGAATCAACACAAAATTAAGCTACATTGCCTGTACAGGGCCATGCTCCGGGCTAGAAAACATGCGGAAAAACAACTGCACCCGTATCATTTTCCAACGTGTCCAGGATATCCAGAGTCGGGAAATAAAAAAATAAACCTTGCAAATCTTTCAGAAAAAAGCAAAAAAAAAAGAAGAAAACTCAAACTACTTGGCACGTGCGGTTCCTGTTCTCAAAAAAAAAAAAGCGGACAGGCACGGACCGGAAAGGACGAAGGAAAATTTAATATGTTTCACCTCATTAACGCCTGTCTGTCATTGTTGTTATTCGTAATACAATTTATGTTTTTATTCAATTTTTTCTCCATTTGTAAAGTGATGGTAAGTATATAGAAGCAGCAAAAAAAAAAAAAACATCGAAATGGAACAAAGTTCCATCGATTGCCTTGCCTGCGATGATCCGACGACCCACCCGGAAGTTCGTTTCAATTTACATACACTTTAAGGTTTTCGATAGCGTGAGAGACAAAAACATAGCATAGGGAAAAGAATGGGAAACATTTGAGTGAAGAAAAAAATGTCAGGAAACACTTAGCAAGATGCCTAACCTTCCATCCATTTGTAAAGCTAGCCAACCTTATCGGTACTGTACGGAATAAATGGGCGCAAAAGTCGCTACTGTCGTATTTGGAGGGCATTGTGTTTTCGCTTGCTTTCTGACGGTTTTAGGCAGAGAAAAGGAACGGTCAATCACTTACTATTTTATGAATTGACATGTGACGTGGAGTGAAACATTAAGATAATGCTGTGTAGTACAAAAAATCGGCAGAAGTGTTCAATTCGATATGAATTGTTGAATTTTTCCTGAAATGCGCATTCAAGTAAGTGCAAGAATTTTTCAAGTTGAGAAAAAAAAAATTACAAATTTAACCCACAGATTTTGAAACGTAATACATAATTTATAGAGAAAAAAACTTATTCCATAAGAAAAATATCAAAATAAAATAAAACCTGGTTAAATAAATATAAAATAAAACCTATACGTTATCGACAATGTTAATATTTGAGATTAATTTATAGTTAGATTATACCTTGGTTTTTACCTATTTTACCTGTTACGTTTTACACTAAATTGTTCGCGATCTAGTGAGTCATACTGGTCTTATAATTTATAATAAATGCATAAGGTTGTAAGTGATACTGTACCCATATCGTTCCTACATCTGAAGTTGAACCTATATCGATCCTGGAGCTTACAGCTAACCCATATCAGTCCCGGTAGTTATAGTGAGCCCGTAATGGTCCTGGAAGCGATACTGAACTTTGCAAAATATTTAACGAACTGATACTGAGCCCATACTTTTCCTGGAACTCTATAGAGATTCCATAACGGTCTTAACTGATGTGCTGTCTAGAGCACACCGATGACACCGTTTCGACTCCGGATTTTGTTAGTACGATTCTCACTCCTGCAAAACCGGAACCTGTAGTTTCACCCGGCGTCGACCGGAATCGGAGTCGGCTGAAGTCGGAGTCGTCCGGAATCAGAGGCAGCCGGAATCAGAATCAAACTGGAGTCAGAGTAGCTCGGAGTAGACTATAGTCGTCCGGAGACGCTCAGTGTTGGCATTTCATTTCGTTTAGTTTTCTTCGTCTTTTGATTTACGCATGGACTTTGTAAACAGATGGCAGCATTGACTGACCCCGGCCAACTCCAAATCCGGATGGCTTCAGACTACGGATGACCCCGACTCCGGACGACTTCTGATGATTTAAGACTGTTCCGAACGACTCCTGACGGATCCCGACAACTCCTGACGACTTCGGACGACTCCTGACGGCTTGTCGTACCTACTTTACGGGGTCGGTCTCGAAATTTTCCCGAAAAAGTTCAAAATCATCCTACTTCTATTTTTTTTTCTTCTAGGGGCCAGCTTCAGCATAATTTTAAAAGAAGATTTTAGAAAATCAAATTAAAAGTGTGGAATTATGTTTAACTAATTCCATTCCCACTTAGACAAGCCATAAAATAACGAAAGCAGTTAGAGTTATTATTGTAACTGCTACCAATAAAATTAAAAAAAAAGCAATAATGTTCAATAGTGAATCGTTTAATTGCGATCCATTAAACATTACATTTTCATATCTCCGAGCGATGACCCTACTGTATTGTGTTTTTTTTTTCTTTTCTTAATGCTTAATGCTCTATCTCTCTGTGGCTCTACTGACTTAGCATTAATTCGCACCCATACGCACCACCATGCACGCCACCCGCTGGAATGAATCGAAATAATCGCTGCATATTTTGCACTGCTCAAGGCACCCAGCCTGCACCCGGTCCGTCTATCAGGTGGACCCTTATCAAAATCTTCAGCGCACCGCCAAGGTCTCTGATTATGCAAATTGTCAGCCCTGCGCAGCCCATCCGGAGCATCGCTCCACATTGAAATCAAACGCTTCACTGGCCGGTTGGCGGGGCTAGTGCTGGGGGTGCTGGCAGCAAGCAGCCCCATCCGCCCAAGTATCAAGGGAAGCGCTTGGTTAACCTTCACGGCGCAATGGAATCGGCGCAAATCGCGTTGAAATCGTTACTTTACACTCCGTTTTTTTGTTGTTATTTCTGTGTTGTGTTTCGTTTTGTTACAAACCGCTCACAGTGCAATATGTACGCTTGAGGTTTTAGCATTTTCTACCCCTCAGCCTATTTTTTTTTTTCCTTACTTTCAAACCAATGAAACCAATGAAAAACGGCCACCAAAACAGGGCCCGGCATGGAAAACCGCACTGGCAGTTCGGTGGGGCACACAATCACAATCATAAAAAATACGTTTTAACCAAACGGCATAGGGCGAAGAGCTCAGCCGGCCGGCCGGCCGGGCTGGCTGACCAGGGCCAGTCCTCGCTCGGGGATGAGACCCACTCGCTCCACGCCCGTTGTCCCCTCTCGCTACTGCTTCCGATCTGCCGTACACCCTCATAAATCTCAATTTAACGGTCTTGGCATTCATTAAAGCGCAGAGTAAAAACAAAACAACTACCAGCAGCGGACGGTGCAATACATTAGTCAGCAAGAAGCCGGTGTAGTAGCTGGGGTGAAAATGAAACAACAACAATAAAAAAAACCAGAAAAGACAAAACAGACCGTGGCTCCAACCGTGGCTCAGCGAACCAGCACGGCCCACGGCAGCGGGCTGCATAAAGCACGACCGCAAAACGGCATAACACAGCTCATAAACCAACTTGACTTGATGCGAGATCGATCTCGGGAATTAGATAATATGACAACGCCGGAGCCGGAGCTTTACGAGCGAAAGAGCCCCACTGCCAGCGCCAGGCGAAGTGAAGTAAAGTGAGAAAAAGGCTGTACACACAATCAGCACAATCGTAACAAACGAAAGAGAAACAAATGATAAAGGCATCAGCATCAGCGTGCATCTGAAGCCAGGCAGGATCGAAAGAAAAAAAAGGCAGATAGGGCAGACTGCAAAACAGTATAAAGATAAACAAAACAACGCAACAGGGGGAGCAGCAGCAAAAAAAGTCACGCTCAACAAGAAGATTAAAATATCAGCGAAATAAAACCGTTTGCGGCCCGCGGCCTGATGGAGGCCAGTTTGAAGAGAGAGAGAGAGAAAAAAAAACGACTAAAATTGCCAAATGAGAAGAGGGAAGGCAGGGAAGGAAATAAAGTTAAAAATAATCCACACCATTAAACTCCACAAAAACAGCAACCAAAACAATGTGGAAAAAGTGTTTGTAAAAAAAAATGAAATTGAACAACAAAACAGAAACGAAACTAAAAAAGAAAAACGAAAAATAAAGAAACAACAGAAGCACATCAAGCGGCAGCTAGGCACCGGCGATCAAATGCAAAACGACACCGGGGGCAAACGGATCGAGCCCAGTTGCGATTACGCACCGAACCGGTACCGGTTTCGGGGGCAGACCGCTCGGCCGGATCAGCGGACCGTGTGGTTCTGCCGATGGAGATGCGTCATCTCCTCCCCAATGCTAACGCGACGACCCGCTGAAATGAGCGGTTTAGTGGATGATGGCACTGGTACTGATGTCTCCTTCCCCTCGTCCCTCTTCCTCTACCCCTGTCCTGTCCGTCAGAGCTGAACGCGAGTCCCAAGCGCTTGGCTTGGTTAATGAAAATAAAGTTGATTTTTATTTATTTCTCGGAAAACAAACGAAAAAAAGTGGAAAACGATAGAAAACGACTGAAAACGTTTTAGATCGCTCATTGTGTTGCGATGGAACGAGATAGCGCGCGATGGGAAATAAAGCACGATTAGATGATACATAAAAGGGAAGTGAGAAAAGTACGACAAATGAACGCAAAATAAAAAAAAATAATTAAATTTAACATTCAAATCAACTTGAAATGCTTAAAAAAGGGCCGTAGTACGAAACATTTAAGAAACAAAAACAAAAAAGACTCGAAATTAAATAAATTGAACACAGTACAACAAACGAGTAGAACAGTTCCATATGTTTAGAAGCAATTCGTGATGAAAATAGCATTTACCGGAATAGAAGAACTGGAATAGAATAAAACTAGAAACTACAATTCACTGGAATAGTGAAAAACAAAATGAAAAAAACACAGAATTACAGAAAATAAACAAATTTAAAGAAGAGACCATGATAACATGACAATCTGAAATCCAATAAACGAAGGGAACATAAAAGTAATGATAAATATGTAACAGTTATCTCAGAGTTGTATACAATGAGTAGAAATAAAACTTGAAAGCTACTCTAAAATTCGATAGATATCGACAAAACTACAGAGTAATGTTGATTTGAAACAAATGATCAAAATTTAAGTTACATGAATTTAAGGAAATAAACTGAAAAAACACAATTATTGTTCTGGGACCTCTGGCAACAGTTTTATAAGTATTTATCTGAGTGAAACAAAACTAAAAAAAAACATACGCATTTTACTGTTTTGCCAATGAAGCTCTGTTTGTGAAATTGACTTGAATTGAGATTTTCGGTTGTTTTTTGGTTTCTCTTCCACATCAGTTTCCACGATTTGCTTCTTGTCGAAGTTCGAGGTCTTGACGTTTTACGGCTATCCTCCCGGCTTCCATCACTTCCATCCACCAGCAAGGCAAGTGAGTGGCTGGTGGCTTCTTCCAAACCGCATACGCAACCAACTTTCAAGGGCACATCGTGTACGTTTCAGAGCCACCACCGCAGCCTACCACCATTCATTACCTTCACCAAAAACCCCCCGCCAGCGGTGTGTTGGCAAAGAACGTACGCTTCTTACCGTGAAGTTGCTGTGTAGGTTACTGTGCTTTGCTGAGCCTCTGAGAATGGTTCGCACCGGCTATCGTGTCCCGCAAGGAACCTGATGGAAATCGTAAAAGAACAACAAAAATCACAAAACGAGCCTTAAACATCCCCGCTACCTCCACAGCTAGTTTTGCTTTGCCGGTGAATCGAATTATTACGCTGAGTAGAGCAGTAGAAGGTACGAGCAACCGGTGGTGCTGATGGTGGAGATTGCCGGGACGTACCTGTCAGTTGCTCTTGCTGTGCTGGTTCGTTCAGTTTGTTGTTTCAGTTTTTTTTTATGCTCTGCCAGCCCCATCTCCATATGCCTTTGCCGAGCGAGCTCATGTGTAGCAAACGAATAAAAGCGGAGCAACAGCAAACGGCCAAGGTAAGGCAGTAAGTCATAATAAAGTAATCCACCATTAGTCATCCACTCACCGAGTCAGTCAGTCAGTCAGTAAGCCAGCGCGCGGCTCAGAAGGCTCTCCCCTTGGTGCGAAGGTGCGAAGCTGATGGACAGGTGATGGGGGAGGACTGCGAACAATGGCTCTACGCGACAACGTACAACATCAGCTGATGCTACTGTCATTCGATGCCGCAGTCGCCCCGCTTGGTTTGCTTTTATTTCATTAAGTTTAGTAGTGCGCTTGCCTCTTCTGCTTCTGCTTCTTTTGCCACGTCAACGAGCCCTCTGTGCGCTTCACGGATCGGCTAACGACACGGGACGAGATGTCGTGCGTGAAGAGCCAGAGCAGTCACCATCGAACGGCGAACCCCGAACGTCATCGCTAATGACAATCGTACACACACACATACACACACAAATAACACGGCAGGCAGGGATTGGGCATGCCCTCGAGCCTGGTTGTGGTAGAGTGCCTCCTTTCCTTTATTTAATTTCCATATGTAGCCACTTAATTAAACACAGCGAATAGGAGCGTATGCAAGATGGTAATAGTAGCAGGTCAATGCGGGTTGATGTTTTACGATGTAGTACGCCAGTAGATGGTGTGCATCGTTGTAGCATTGTTTTGTTTCCAACAGACCAATTGGAAGATGGAGAAATCTTTTTCTTGATTTCGTTTTTATGCAGTGCATCTTTGTTCCAGAACAAAATCGGATCCATGCTAGCATCCCTTTAAGATGCTCTATAGTAGAAGGTTTTTGTGGCAAAATATGCCAACTCTACTCATATTCGTTATTATTCACTTTATGAATGGTTTTGGTTCCAATTTTGAGTCCATGATTTTTACCATGTTCATACGAAGTCT
>AXCO02002254.1:0-30534 GCA_000473525.2 Anopheles melas | reverse complement strand
CAGCCTGTCGACAGCCCGGCGACGACCCCGCGAGACGTGATTGAGAAGGCATTAAAATTTCATAGAAAATATTTCAACATTAGCCCTGGATCATTAATAATTTATGTACTGGTGGACGGGCAGCATCGGCCAGCGCTATTGTTTTTTTTTTCTCTGCGTAACACACTGCATGTCCGACCTTCGCCCATAGGAAAAGGTGCCCCCAAACCACCTTGCTGCGCGCCGCCGGCGCACCGAATCCGTCTGGTGTGTTGAATAATTTTTCCAATTTCTCATGCCCTAATCCACAATTTCATACTTCATAATCGTGTGTGAAGTGCACAGCTCGGCCGGAGCGCACCAAACCCGCGGTTCGATACTTTCTCGATTTGTGATGTGAAAAATTCCACTCCATTGGTTTTTCCTGCCACGGATGCGTTGGCTCATGCATTGGCACTTTTGCTTGCGGAGTTTAGCGTGTGGACCGAGCGTCCATTGCGTCTATCGATGATCGATGATTACGGTTTCGGTTCGACAGGGAGCGACGATCAGGTGAAGATTACGAAAAAACAAAGCGATTGTCCAGGATTATGAGAGCCGCGCGAAGTCGAATTGAGTTAGTAAGACAATTCGACGCGGGTGATTTTTCTTTTGTAATGCCAAAGTTAACGCGCGGCGAGCATTGGCGATAGTTTGAAAATGAAATCCAATTGCGGCGTGAAGTAGAAGTGTTTGGATGCGGAAACTTCTACACAGTTTGAAGATACATTTTGATCGTTTTAGAAGCATCGAAACGAGCTCATGAAGAATTGTGTCTCAATTATTCTGGATTTCTCTAGAACCTTCCTTTTTAAGTACTTTGTTTCATTGCAAGAAGTTAAATTAATGTCGAAAGATCTACTTACGGGGTTTAAATCTTACATTTTGATTATAAATCTCTTCTTGTACCAATTGTAACGATCCTCTAGCGTTTGCCAGCACGATCCAGCCTTGATGCAGCTTCTATTTGCACAACAAACGGCACAGCATCTACAAGCACCATTGAAAGCTGCCGCTTTCCAATGACAGATGTCAAATGTCAGCATAACAATGTTAAAGCAAACAACAACAAAATCAAATCATTCGCTACAGCGACGTAGTGACCATTGGCGAACATCTTGAAATAGAAACCTGATGTATCTTTATTCGCTTCGTATCCCACCATCCCGTCCAGAAGGGAAGGGTTGAACAAGATGTCTGTAGCTCGAAAAAGTACTCCCGTAAAAGTAAACAAACTTTCAGCCACATCCCGAAGCGGCACCGCACAACAAAGTGTGATGAATATTTCAATTTCCCCTGCACCTTTCCCAGCCGTGAAGAGAAGTGAGTTCACGGGCCAAAGTCCTCGAAGCGCACAGGGAACTACTACCCCGTTTGGCACTTGTGTCAGAAAACAGTGCGTTCGCTGTACCCGCGCCCTGCCTTCGCTCGGAACGCACTGAAGTGCGAAACCATTTCAACAATCCCTTTCGACGCTCACTCAAGTACAGCACTGGTGCTTCAAACTGTTGGCGGCAACATTAGAAGGCTCATCGCTAACCACCACGCAACCACGGAACATCTTCATTCGCTCGGGTAAGTCTAACAAGTTAATTCGTTCGTGCGTCGTTCCTCCTGCAAGTGGCCGCACGATGCATAGAAAGGGGGGCTTCTCAGAAGGGTGCACAGCGCGCAAAGACAGATCCCGCGATTTCGAGTGGCCGTATCGGAAACAGATTTGTTTTCCATCCAACCAACCCAAAAACGGGATCCTGCCACCGAAGGACCGGGGAGCCCTATCGGACATCGAGTGGGTACGCGGTGCGTGACGCGCAAGTTGCCGCCGCCACTCGAGCTTCGAAGGCTCATCTGCCAACCGAACCTGCCCGCTCACCCCGCACATAAACTCCGTGCTTAGCATCACACCAAACACGTTCCACCGGCAGAAGACAGATGAAGGTTTCAAGTTTCCAAACACTGCCGTCTTCACGGCGGTTTTGGAACTGTCTTCTTTTCTTTCCCACTCTGCTTTTTTTTGTTGTGGTCGGTTCGAATGTGCCGCCAACTTCTCGCCACCTGAGAGGCGCCTGTTTGGGAAGGTGTTTGAGCATGATCATCATAGTGCTACTGCTAGAAAGTCAGCGTGTGTGTGTGTGTGTGTGCGCGCGCGAGCTTGTGGACTTCCACTAGATGACCGGTATTCCCTTTTATGGTCGATCTTCGGTGGTGGTGACGTTCTCCGTCCCAGTGGACCACTGTAAAATCGTGTACGGATGACAAGTCCCCGTGACACTCTGTACCTTCTAGAGGATCATAAAAACGGAACACTTTTGTGTCCGAGCGGATGCGGTAATTATCGTCCCACCCTAAATCTCGGCGATTTGATCGGGTTTTTTTTTGTCCTACGCTACCAGGCAACACGATTCTTTTCGAACGCTTACTGGTGTACGATGGATTGCGTTTGACATTTATATGTGTTAGTCTACAAAATTCAGAAGCCTACAAATACACATATCATCTGAAAGTATTTAAACCAAAGAACATGCTTCCTTGGAGAAGACCTGTGTTGAACGATTTCTGACCACCAACAATTTGCGATAGCGTTGTGAGGAACTCCCTGATATCGATTTGCATAAATATGTATAAAATGTAAATTATATCACTTTTAGCGTGTTCAGATGTGAGTGTGTGTGTGTGTGTGTTGTGACTTTGCAAACTTCCACATCTCTACATACTGCACTTCAGCCCAGCAGGTCAGCTGGATAGATTCGCAGAATACCAGCAGGACCTAACCCAATCTGCCCGGAGGCCAATTCAAACGGCTAGACGCTTCATTATATGATATCAACGGGAAAAAAATCCCACAAGAAGTAGCTGGTGTGTTAACGCAATAAAACAAATTTTGTCTCCCTTTCTGTTTTCTCATTGCGTGCCTGATCTTGTGGGATGATTATTCCAAAACAGAACGTTTTAAGAGCTCTCAAAACTGCTATCAAATTACCGCCAAACGAGATGTAGATTACGTGCGACGTGTTGGTAGCAGGTTAGATATGATGATCACCACCCCGTAAATATCCGATCCCAACACTGAAAGTGTGAACAGGCTGGGAGGAGACGTTTTTTTCGAGACACCGGTGTGATCGTGACGGATGTGATATGACACTTAATTCGACGGGTTTGGGGAAGATTTCGAACTGATGGATAGTATTAACGAGTTATATGTTTCTTTTTGTTTTGAAGCTTGAAATTTTTGCTCTCATTTTGTCAATACAATGTGACAAGAAATGCCCCAAATATCTAAAAGGTTGTGCACGCGTGTTCAGAAAAAAATCGTCCCCATTCAACAAAACTAAACCATTCCATCGCAAACCTTCAATCGTGCTAGATCGGCCCTTTTATAACAACAAGCTTGAAATACACAGGACCACAGGTATTCAAATATCTTCGAACATATTCAACATCCCTTCTCTCTTTACCGATAAGCAATCTCGCCTCATCCTCTTCCCCCAATTGTACACAGTCGCATGCTTTTGAAAACTGCTCAAACATCGAAATGCGCAGCCCGTCTGTTTATGATTTGTTTGCCTCACATTCTGTAAACCCATCTATTATTATGCGTTTCGTTCCATCCGTTTGGTATCACTTTACCCATCAGCACATTCCAAAATCGCAAAAGGCATTTCTTTCCCACTTTTTTTATTTTGCTGTTGGAGAATCGTTTCCAGACCCAAAATCGATTCGACACGCGCATCAAAAACCTTTCGAAACGCATCTTTTCACTGGTGGACGAGGGAGGGCAATAACCAACTCTCTATCGGCAAGGATCTTCCGATCGTTAGATAAGGATTGGTGAAGCTTGGAGATTGGAGACGAATTGGCAAACTCGTTTCACAGGAACGAGTTACTGACAACAAAAACGTTCCTTTTTGCATGATCTACAATCGCAACGCTTGACCCTATTGCAACGTTCTTTATGCAACATTTCAATCGAATTGCACATTTACAGTGCCTCAACACTACCTTAGGTACAGTGTGCCCGATTGATGGGGCAGGTACAATTTCACATGATCATCGCCGGTGCCCAGCTGGGGAGCTCTGGCTGCGAGGCCACACAGAGACACAGAAGATCGAGCCGCATCATGCTCATTTCCATTATTTCATCTTTTAATTTGATTTTATCTCCAAACGCTCTAACGCCGCAAACACCGTTTGAAGTCGCACCGTTTTGTACGACCGAGGGAACGCGTACGCCAATTGTAAGGGGGAGGTTTTTGGACTGGGGTTAGACATTGCCTCTACTCATGATCTGTGTGGCATCTTTTAGTCCATCTGTGGTGTCCCTGCAGCATTCAGCTGATCCACGGCCGTACTGGTACTGGGAAGTTTCGACGATCCCTTGCCTGCCTGCAGCATGACTTGCAGTTGTGCTGGGGTTCGGCATACCGATCTGATCCACCCAAAAGAGTCCAACAGGCATAGTTTAAAGAGTTGCGTTAAGATGATAGAGTTATGAAATGCTAAAGCATTTAAAGCCATTTTTCCCAGCGTACATACATGAATTGTGCATTAAACAGTTCGAATGTACAGAATGTTTTGATTTCGATTGACTAAAGTCATTGAAAATACATTCCTATACACTACAAACAGTGAGAAACAACCATCCTCTTGCCCAATAACTGTTCGAAAGTAAAGCAGATCATCCATCATCGATTATTCTCCTCGGAAGTATCACTCAATGCCGTAAGAAGCGTAAGAATCGTCCAAGTCATGCAACCGTTTGCTGCTCCATCCATAACGCAACAGAACGTGACCATAAGCGCGGCGACGAGAATTCACTCCTTCCCCGCCATCCTGTTTACCGGCACCGCTTGCCGACGGCATCTCTGCCCGCTCTTCAGGCCCGTTTTGTGTCATGTCTGGAATCCACGACCGCCGCCACACGACTTTCGTTTGACAGGTTGGTTTGCCCGTTTTGACAGTGTTTTGATCGGTTGTTGGCGGCGGCCAAAACCTCGGCGTCGGATATTCTTCCCCATCCATCCCCAACCGCTTGCGCGCGATCTCTTACCTTCAGCTGTTCCAGTTTGATATCCATCATGATCGGGTGAGGTTATTGTTTTTTTTTTTGTTTTTGGTCGAGCTGTGTGTGTTTGTTTGCTTTTTTTCCTTCTTCCCTTCTTTTGGTCTGGATGTCCGTTTTGTCGTCCGACTGTCTGTTCGTGTCAACTGACAGAACGAGCTGCCGGCAACCCGCAGGAGCGTTGCTCCAACGATGTGACACTCAAGTATTTCGTTGCAAGCCTAAAGCTCCTTGTCTAGAGAAATCCCACGGTGTTGTTCTTCCTCCGCAAAGCACACACTCTAACACCCTTCGATCTTCTTAATTTCGTATTAGTAACACACTCACTCACGCACACCCACTTGACAAGCTTGTAATCTTGGGAACACTGAGATGCACTTTCGGTGTTTTTTTTTCGCGTGCCAAACATTCACCGACCGAAAAAACACTTGTTAAAACCGCTCGTCGTTCCCGAAAACCACGAAGCAAACGGCCCCAGACGGCGGTTTACAGATCCAATCTCATCGACACTCGAGCTAACACTAGCCGTAGCCTTCTGCGCGCCTACCGAACGAACTCCCCACAACCTGTCGGAGCGGCAGAGGCCATATCGACATCTCGTTTTTTCGCACCCCGAACCTGGTGGGGTCTGGCTTCCCTGGCACCCACTTCCCTTTGAAGAAAGCTCCACCACCACCAGCACGATAAAACCCCCTGTTGGAGATCTCTATCTCTCCCTTTTCTCTTGCTCACGATCGCGTGATCGCGTCCACAATGTTGCTCTTAGCCACACAGGCTCCCCCACTGCACAGCGAAGAGGGCAATGGAGAACACCGAAAAAAGGCAGCGAACCTTCGCACGTGAAACAACGCAAATCACTCACTACACAGAACCGCGCACACGCGCCATCCATTCATAAAGCGCACCGGTACCGTTTTGCGTTTGCCATCATTTTGTTGCGTTCTGCCAACCAGAAAGACAGATCCGTTGGCACGCTGGTGGCGAAGGAGAGAGAGAACATACCTTGAGCGATTTGATGAGTGTCACGTGTGAAGGGTGAGAGTACATAAGCACTCAGTGTGAGCAAAAAGAAGGCGTAGCTTTTGGTACATTCTGGGTTGTTTTGGGGATTTTTTTTACAGATTTACACGCAGACTTAAACAACAAAAACTTTGAAATCTTGCTTTTTGTTTATCGTTTTATAAAATGGTAAGAGTATCCTGGAGACGAATCCTTGTGTAATTATAGGCTTTAAACGTGTATGCGATGTGTTGGAATCTCGACTATCTGCGATATTCTTTTATTCAATTTTTCTTTTATAGCTCTACTTAGAGCCGGACTCAACTACTGGTATAAGATAAATTATCTTTAGCAAGCTAACTGTCTCTGTTCTTAAAGTGTTGTTGTTGTATGATTAATTCACATTCTTGGTCTACAAAATTCATACTTAATTGGAGGTTACTATTTGTTTTTTTATCTCTTACAGTCCACAGTCGAATCGATACCATTTTTAGTTTGGTTTTCCTCGAGTAATTTCTACGAGAAAAAGCTGAATATCCAGCCATTTAAACTATTCTGCCTTCCTTGGAAACTCAGGTATGTCAACAAACCAGTGTGTACTTAAAACTTTCACTAACGGTAGTAAGTAGTCCTACCGATAATCCTTGAACCTAGCCGTACGCCAGCTTTTTCAACTATCTGTAAGGAAAAGGGTAAGCCCTTAGCAACGCCCCTTTTTTTGCTTCTCCTGAGTGTTTGACATTTATATACTTTCGCCATCACCAAGGCACTCACGGCACTCACAACGTTTTTCCCCATATAGCGAAATGATGGCAAGCAGCAAGTAAAGCATCCAAAGCACCTTATAAACGCTATAGAAAAATCAAAGAAAACAGTAAAGCTTCAACAAGGGGGGAAATCTTAAGCCTTAAAATGATACGTTCCTTACACAGATTTTGCAAAGAAGATAACAATGTCTGGTAGAGCAAAATATACGGACTTTCCTCTTCCAGCACTCTGATTTATGTGTCACTGCTCCTAACAACTTTCCCGAAAAATCAATGCGTCCTTCGAGATGGAAACGATTGGAAAGAGACGGACCGTGTACTTGGACACTACATTTTTCGCCCCTTCGCCATGGTTTATGTACACGGGCGCAAACACCACCTTTTACGAAGGTTTCATTGTTCTGTTGATACTGCTGCTCGTCGCACATAATTTGTTTACCCCGTTGGCGTCCTTCCCTTCGATGATTGCTTCCTGCTTCCAGCGACTCGTTCATGGGTTTGCAAAAGTTTGTACAGCGCTTGTTCTATCTGGTCTACCATGGGATATTGCCGACCTCTGGCGCATAGTACCGTCGACAGACGGCAGAAGATGGCACAAAATTCAATTCAATTACCGTTTACGAATACATAATGATCGTTGGTCGGTGCTGCAAATCGCTTTAGCAAGGTTTAAAGAACTTTAATACACTCGAGACTGAGCGAAATTCGATGATTTCGTTTCATTTCTGCCATCAAAGGTAATCTTTCAAAAGTTGCTATATGTTTGGAGTGTATGTATGTGTAGATGATAGCATTACTAGCATGGATGTTAAGGTTTTGATTTAATGAAAGATCTTAAAATAATTTTAATTTATTACAAAAAATGTTTTTATGTTTTCTCTATTAGCCAAATAGAAATTTTCATGTTATTTAAATACTTTTCCATACATTCTTTGTAATCGAGGAAGTCTGTAGATAATTATTTGCTTTTCCATCTTGAGATAAAATCGCAAATCTCAGCACAAAATCAAAACACTATTTGATAAACTTGTAATTTGATATAATTTCGTTTCATTCAGTCTTCTGTTGCTTCCACAATTCCTCCTTCATACACACACGTTCTGTTCACAATGCTGGCACGTGTCGGCGGGGCACGTTTTTGGGCGTAAATAATTAGTCATATTTACTGTGACTGCTGAGCGATTCAAAGAAAATTGCCCCCGTACGCAGGATCACGGTAGGTGTTCTTTAGTTTGATTGTTGCGTTACAAAACCAACTTCAATCACATGGTGCGATGATGATGACGGCGTCCTGAAGGGTGCTTGTTTATTGCGATTCGAAAGAATTGTGGAAATTTGGTCGGAAAAACGCATAAAATATGTGTCTCAGGGAGCGCTATACCTCCTATGTTGTCAAAATAAGTGGTGCTGATATTTATGATGGCATTCTTGTTTGTTGAAAGGAGTCTAGTACGATGGCGCTGAGTTGGACTTCTACCAAAACGACTATCATATTCGGATCAAAACATTGATATGTTCAATGATGATGAATAACTAAATTCTGTGAAAACTACAGGATATTTAGCACTAAGATTTATCATCAAATACCTGACCTGACTCTTTTCTTTTAGTTATCAGATCAACCATGAAAAGAAGGCATGTATTTTCCTAAGCCTTGATAAACAAAATAATGTTGAGTAATATTGAAGAAATACAAAGTGTATAAATATAATTCAATACAATTCAGGTTTTAATCATCAGCTCCAATAGTATACCAAAACAGTCTAAACGCAAATAGTTTACATTCCTTCAAAAAGGATCAATAAAAGGAAACATCCCATAAAACGTGAGCACAACCACCAACATCCCACCGTTCAACTCAAACTTATATAAACCTTCGATTACCATAAATAATGACCCAACCCGGTATCAAAAATCAAACATCTAAACATTCTAAACATCATTCTAACATCTTGTTTATTGCGCGATCGATCACATCACGAGATAGTAGTAGTAGTAGCATAGCGTTTGCTTGTTTTTTGTTTTTTACTCAAGACGTCAAACAGGACATTAAAGCTATGAAATTTCTACATCCTTCAAAACAGCACGACCGAGTCTCACGGTGTTGTTGAAGCACGGCTAGATTTTTAGGGCCCAGTCTAGGGGCAACCTGTCGCCAGCCAGCTCCCGGAGCAAAGGCGTTCCCGAGCCGTCGTCGATAAACGTAAATGTAAGTAGCTATTAAACGGGTAAAGTGCTGCGCATCACCCCAAGTAAAAAGCGTCTCATTGGCCCAACGAACACGCCGAACAAAACCCAAACCATGAGACACAACAATCTGACACTGAACGGGGGTCCGCTTGATGACCATTTGACGCCACCGGCCGCACCGTGGTGTCCGATTTTATGTCGAAGGTGTCGAATAAAAATGATAGCCCTGCTGACTCCCGCTGCCGTTTCTTGGGTACCGCCGCAGGTAACCCGCGATCGGCAATAGGTCCTAGACAGACGGGAAATTCAAATTTCGTTGACCACAGTTGAGTATATTGGGACATTAAGCGATCGAGCGATCAGGACGCTGGGAGTTTCCAATCCCGACTGTTGCAGGTGGACCAACGGTGGTCATTTGGAGAAGAAAACATTTACGGTTCTGTGTTGCCGGGCAGAGCTGTAATAAAGATATCGCTCGAGGTTATGAGGCAACCCAAGCTTCGGTACACTTTCCTCGTGTGGCTTTTGTCCTGTCTGCTTGTTTCCATTCTACTCATATTATCATCGGTTATATGTTTTTACCTACTTTTCTATGGTCGTCTGCTCATCGTCAATTAATTTCTTCTGTTGTATTTTATACATCTCGTAAAGCTTTTCATTTCCTTTCGTTTTATTTCATGTTTATTTTATTCTCCTTGGTCATTTGTCGATACACTCTGTCTACTTCTTCGTTGTACCCTTTTCTTTTCTATTCCTTACTACCATTCTGTTTTGCAGCTTAATGCTCGCTACTATGCTAATGGCTATTTTTTCTTCTTTTTTTCGTTGCAGACATTAATGGTGCTGGTTTATAATCGTAGCGTTTCGTCCCCGCATCCATGGCAAAATGCAGTAAATATGATATGTGATTTCTTGCTTTCCAATGCCATCGGAACCAACCCACTCGATACTGAATCCCACCCAGCGACAAGTGTGGATTGATTTAGATTTAGAAAACTCAACCCAAATTGTTCTATCGATAATTTTCACCCACTCCCAACGGAAATAGTCCAGGTGCAGGATTCGATCGTTGTGTCTTTTATGATCCTCAACACCACCTTCGGCCGTGGCAGTAAACGTGAATCAAATATTATAATCAATCGCAATGAAAATGTTACGACGTGACTGAAATGGATCGAGCACAGCTCTACACGGGGTCGTCTACACGATGACGGATGTCAACTGACTGACCGGATGCTGATAAAGCTGTGGCGATAAACGACAGCAACACGCGGTGAGTGGGATTTCGATTTTTGGTACAAGGTTTTCTTTGAACGTAATTCATTGCCAATCACGGCAACCTAACGGTATTGAAGTTGGTGGTAGGACACACACACACACGTGCACAGGAATAGTAATGAGACCGTGGGAATGTTGGAAGTAATTTTAAAAAGGAATTAGATTGACTAATTCTTAAACATGGTCACAATCCGTTACGTCTCGTAGGAGGAAGGAAGTGTAATCAATGTAAAGGTCAGTCTCGTTGGCAGTTAATGAAGTGACAAAATAGTTTATGTGCATTTGGGGTCTTTAAGGAGTTACCACCCAGAAAGAATTTCCACACCTACAACTAGTGTTCATTATGAATGAGGACATATCGATTTCAGAAAAAAATTACGGCTATTATAGCTCATTTGAAACTGGATGAACACTTAAGCTAGAGATATTTTGTTTGACGGCCTTCCTTTTTCTTGCACAAAATTAAGAGAATTTTTAATAAAAATTTAAAATATAGTCAAAATTCAAATCATAATCTTGTCACTAATATGACACCGAACAATCCAACCATTAAATATTAGTTTAGTTGACCTCATGAACGTTCAACACCTGAAATTGGGTTCAGCTGTGGTGCCTATATGACAAGATCATGTCCGCCATAGTCTTAAGCTTTGTAATGTTTAAGGTATACTTGTACAATTCACGTCCATCGCCGTCTTGTTTGTACTGCTAGAGATGCAATACGAACTTACAAAATGCCAAAGAACACGTTGAATATTGTCTCCTTTTTTAAAAGAATGGCATTGCCCTGATTTTCTTGAAATCCTATGTACTTCAACATTTTTCTACAATTTTTGTAAGATAATTCTTTCTACAGTTCAATAGTTCAAACAGGACTACCAAATGTTTTTTCCCCATTTGTATATTTGGTACATTATGAAAAACGTTATGACATGCTCAATGTTCTAACAAGTTCATTACCGCTTTGAATGTAACGTATTCTCCTGCAATAATACTCATTTCAAAAAGATGCATAAAGTATGCTTCACTTCAAAACGATTGTTCCTCTCACAACCATTGATGTGTACACTGTACGATCTATGCAAAACAATCAACCAGCTTGTTTAGATCTATCGTCAATCTGCGCAATCTGAATATTTCACTTGCTTCTTGTCCCATTCCCATCTGCCTTCCTGCTCAAGACTGAAAACTTTGAAGATTCCATTCATATTTCAAACATCTATAGAGGGTCTTTTTGGTAAAGCAATAAAATGTACACCAAGACACACACACACAAACACACATCAACGGAAGTTAATCCTTCCCAGCTAATCCTGCCTGAATACTAAACCACAGTATACGAAACTCTTGAGACATTTTTTCTCGCCGTTCAGCCGACACGGTACGACACCGTCTGTGAAGAGCACCTTTGAGGAGACCCGCTTTCCCGACCGCCCAGTACACCCGGCGCACACAATTCCAGTGCATTGCATAAAGCGCACGAATTATGACCAGGTTTACGACGATTTGTTGTCCAAATTGACCTAACACAGACGGCTTTAAGACTTTGCTTCTCGTCCCCTCTCCGCGAAGTGTGGATGCGTTCCTTTGCTCCTATGCCTTTTTGCAGCTAAAAGGAAGCCTCCCTTATTTATTGACCATGCAAAATGGATGCCTCCCGAAGCGGAACGGCGCGCGGATTTGTCGCTTTACGTGCGTGGAATTGCACACCGCACCGGCAAATGCATCGTAAGCATCCAAAGCATCGCACACTCAATGGTTCGTAAATCATCAATTTCAGTACGGGTCGGCTCGTTTGACGGGTGCATTTTACCAGTAGTCTTCGAGAAATTCCTGCGCTGGGCGTTTCCTGTGCCACCTTACATACCTTTTTGGACGGGAGATTAGGGAATGATAGGAGAGGTTTAGGGTATGATATTGAATTTTGTTGACTAAACAGTAAGCTTATTTGATAAATAATGCTATTATCTATAATTTAAAGTTTCAAGCAGTTTTTTTTTAAATATCATTTACATGATACAAATTGTTGCTATAAACATCGAATGGAGGTTTTTACGTGGGACTTCTTCACCCTTTTTTACTATTTTGATCGATTTAATTTTAATATTCATGTTAAATTAGAAAAAATGAAAACTAGTTCAAATCAGTTTAAAAACTTCAAATTGAATAACTTTAGGCGCCCAAAACTAGTTTAAATCTGTTTAAAAGATTCAAATTGCATAACTTCAGGTGCTCAGGAGTACTGAAAGATCTTAATCATAACCTTATTTTATAATTCTTATCAAAGCCACTTTTTCTGCTCACTAAGACATTTTTCATTGATAGGATTGTATTACTCTAACTAAGACTTTACATACAACTAAGATGTGCCAAAACTTTAGGATTTAGTACAAAAATAGACAGCTTTGACCAAACCAACCATTTCGCTAGTAGCAGCAATCATCACCTTCCATAATCCCGCACCCGTCAGAATCCCTTTCCAAACAACGAAAACACATGTATCAACCGCTATTCCAGCCATTCACACAAACACACACACACGCACAAGGGCAATGAAAATCGTAAATTATGTTTATTAATAAATAACAATCATAAATTTCCCCATATTTGCATTGTGTGTCCGTCCGCAGGCAGGCGCGCACGTTTCGCACGAGCATCCACACCTCGTGCTCGTTTTGGGCACAGAAAGGGACTGTGGCAAAGACATTCCGTCGACCGCATCAAGGACCACCGCGCCGACCGGTCAGTCGGTTAGGTGTAGTTGGTGCAAAAGATGCGCAAGCAAGAATAATCTCGCACGCTGACTTCGCTTGTTTTGCCCATGCGCAGGCTGAAAGCGAATTTGCTCACCTTCTAACCCTTTTCGGACAGAAGAAGGAGGACAACACAACGCATCTCTTGAGCTTGGCTGCCTCTTGGTTGACGTGGGAAGGGTACGGCCGGGGCATACCGTCATATTGTGCAATAATTTCTGTTGCTTTGCGTTGGTGTGCCATAGCATCGACCGTGTGGTAAAGTGCGTAGAGAAGAGTGCACGTGCCACATGAAAGATGATTACAGTAAGCCATGATTTTTTTTTCAAAAATTGCTATCAAGCGATGGAACTTTGAAATGGCTGTTGATATGAAATTGAAGTCGGGTTTGAACCTTTTTCTTTTTTAAATTATATATTTTGTGAAATACTATTGTTTCTTCACAAGCTAAAACAAAACTCTGCAAATTTAGCTTTTACAAGGTTCGAATAACTCTAAATTCCCTTCATTCTACTCCTGCCATTCTTCAACGTATTGCACAAACCGTGCCAAATCGAATGCAAGCAGTGAAGATCGTTGAGCTGCTATGAATTCCCTTCTCACCCTGCCCCACCTTACTTCCCGGAGGTCAAACAGACGAAACCAACCACAGTGCCAACCTACACCAGCTCCAGTGTGCAGGAGCAGCTTTAAATAATAACAATAATAATCGGTAAATCAACCTGTAAACATGCGATTTTATGTGTGTACATATGTTACAACCCTTTTGATCGGTTATTACATACGACCCGAGCCGTGCTCGCCATCCCCCCCGGGTGCCTTTCGATGCAAGCTGCAACTTCAGTGGCCATTACCAACCACAAACCCGAAGCCCCCCACGACAGTTAAAGCTTCCTCTTCGCGCCTCTTTGCTCCAACTCTAACGTAACCTATCGGTTACGGGTGCAAACACCCGCTTGGCAAGCACTTCCCAAAGCGCTGCTATTCCTGGGCGCACAAAATGGAACTGAAGTCGTTGCTGACGAAAGATATATGTTCATTACCGAGCAGGCAGCCCTTCAGCCGGCCGGTGGATCATTCCACGTATGGAGTGCTACGCCTACGCAAAAGCGGAGGGTTTCTTCACACCTATCAATATGTTGTCTCTTGTGGTTACTGCTGATGAGAGGGAATGTGTGGCAGCGTATGGCTTTAGTAGAAGAGTGTTACCGTGGCTGCACGTTTATAGTGCAACATTTTAAAAGCAATCAAAAGTGGAAGCGATGTCGTACGAGATTGAATTTATTCCATCTTCTACTGTTATATCATGTTTATGGACTCTTAAAGTTGTAAAATTTACCGACTTCCTGTTTGTCAACAATCAATCCATAAATATCATGCCTGGGGGTAGGTTTTCTAGATCGCATTCAATCGTTAAGTGATTAACATTCAATTAACAAGGTTTTTTGAACGCTACATCCACCATTAAACCCAGTCAAAACCATATGGAAATAAACATATTTCACAATCAATTAATATAAAGTTTGTAGAGTGTAGACCATAATTGATAATTGAGGCAATTGGGATTTATATTGACTTTATTCAAAGTATCAATGTTTTGAATATGAAAAAACACGAAAATTATAAGTTTCTGACTCACATTTTACATGCAGTTGAAATGCCTTAGTAAATAACTCCTTGTGAAAGAAACAAAACGCCTAAATGTATGCAATTTGAATTGCAAATTTACGATGTTAGCTTCTTTTGTGTATTTTTTAATATGTTTTCGTAGGTAAAAAGGTAAAACAAAAATGTGTATTGCGATTATTTTACTCTACACATAATTTAGAACATTATATTGAATCATTTTAATTATGGAAGATACTCATCAGTAGGTGTTAACAAGGCAATGCTGGCTAATGCTGTTTGTTCTAATTACACCCTTCATATTCATCAATCAATGCCTTACTCGTGCCTTAATTTTCATTCACACATGCTCCACATCCACTTTACACCTAAACCGATTCAACTGCAATCGTGCTATACCTTTGCCGCTCCAGATTGTACTGGACGTTCCCGAAACATCATAAAAAACGATCGATTCTTATTGAAATTCAGTGCATGAAACGACCAACGCACACAAACGAACGATCTGGATCTGGATGGAGTGCGTACCGAGCTGGGAAGAGGCCTTTGTAACGGTCGCGCCTCTTGATTATGCGTTTTTGATTGCACTGCAGACGATGATGCATCGGGCACGTTGGTCACTGAGCACACACTCACACACACACAATCAATTTGCGCCCAATCACTAGGGCTCTTCACACATTGCTCATGCCCGTTGCCTAGCCGATGCAAATGGACGGTTTGTTTTTTTTTCTCTCTCCTCCGCTTATGCACTTTTGTTTGTCGGTGCAAACGAAAGTGCAATCATGCACCACAGTGCATGCATGTGTACGCACAAACACAGACACATACACTTTATGTTTGTGTATTGCTATTGTGAACGTGCCCAAATTGGTTTGCCAGTTCAATTTTTCACACCGCTTCCGACACCTAGACGATATTTATACCAGTGGATGTGTGGATTTTAGTTAGTTTTTTTTTTTTTTTTTTTATTCGGTGCATACGTGTGTTTTATTGATTGATTGTCTATTTCTAGTGTTTAACGTTGCTTGCAATCGATCGAATTTCTCTTTGAACTTTCATGTTTTAGAATCAGGTTTCAGTCATTGAATTTATCTTTCTTATGTTTTGTCTTTGTGCCTGTCTAGTTTTATAATATGTTTTTTTTCTGTGTTTTGTGTTCTTTCTTGCTTTGTTATTTCTGTATTTGATTTAGAACGTGTATTATGCCCATATTATTTATATTTTTATAAAACTTTTCTTCTGTAGCTTTTTGTACTTCGTTTTTACTCTTTAACCTATTTTGCACTCTCAATATCTTTCTTCTTTTTTCTTTTTCTTTTTTTCCAATTCTTTTTTGTTCGATCAACAGTATTTTTTAATTGTTTGGTCTGAATTGTAAATTTGTTCAAATTTATCAAAACTTGTATCTAATAAAAAAATCTTGTTACAAAAATGTATTGCCCTAACCATCTTTAAATTTCATCCCTCCGTGATGCCAATAAACCCTTCCTTTCTCCTACGTTTACACACCTTTGCCAAACTATGACACAACTGTAACCTTTTTCCAATCCCAGTTATGAAAACCACACAATCAACCGAACTATTTATCGTTCATCTCGGCTGCTAATCTAATAACAACCCGTTCCTCTGGAACATCCCGATTCCAAGTTCCACGGTTCGCTGGGTTCCCAATACAGAAAGAAACTTCGAGGAACGAATTGGCAACAACAAAAAAATGAAAAATCAGAATATCCATACAATTAGCGAATGTTGTGACAAGTGAAATTATGAATGCCAGGCCCTATCCCCTCGCGGGCAACATTGGCTAACTTTAGGCCTTTTGATTCCCAAATTACCGGTTTGCCGGCTAGATGCGGCCGATAGTACCGCGTGCGTATTTATTGTTCACGTTCACAGCTCTTTATCGCTCACCACGAAGGTTTTGCCGAGGGGTTTCCCGTGATCTGAATCACTTTCGGGGGGCGATGTACAGTCGACACAGAGCGGAGGACAGTGCCTGAGAGTGGAACCGCCTGCTCATTAAACTGTCACAATAATTACAAACATCACCCGGTCGAGACCGCACGGTGATGGCGGTGGTCGATTGTGATTGATTCAATTACAGGATTTGGGAAGGTATATTGTGGGAAGAGGGGAAAAACAGTGATAGTTGTTGAAGCGGGGCTACGAAACGAGGAACTTTGAACTTTTGCGCACCAAGCTGTGAGGACATATGAGGGTCCTTTTGCCAGATGTGGGCGGTTTGTGTTGTTTCCGTTGCCAATGTGGGTTGTAATGAAATTAGATTAGAAGGTAAAAGGTTACAACACAACAACAGTTAGCTGTGGCTTCCTATCTTCTGATTCAATTTCAAACCTTTTATATGTTAAACAATTTACTTCTTCTCCCAAACAGACCATCTGCGAGATAAATCAAAGTTTGTGTTATAGTTTTCACCGACAAACAAATCTACAATTGAAAACTTTTCCAAAGAAAAAGGACGCAATATCCTGCCCAACCCTGCAATCAGATCGATCAGTAATATATCATTTGATTCTAAAGTTTCACATTTTATTCAAAATCCAACACAGTGTCCAACACACTGGCACAGAGCCAGTGTCTTTCATCTCACAACAGTACCAAACCAAATTACCCAAGGGTCTTCCCTTTGCTACTAGTACCCGAGCACCATAATCAGCGATTCATCTCGCGAATCGTGCACGCTTGTTCATCGCAAGAACTACCACCAGCATGAACAGTCTCCGCTGAACACAGGCTCCCTCCGTACAGCTGAAATGTAATATCAGTCCAAAATTACTGGTTGTTTTTGGCTAGCGTTTCAACCCATCGCCGTATTGTAGTTTCCCAGCCGAGTAACAGATTTCCTTATAAATATTCATTGCACAGCACAGAGGCAAACAGAAAAGAATCGGTCCGTTTCCGTGTGCTGGTGCGGTAGTACGGGACACAGTACAAATAAACTGTACTCCTAGCTACGGCAAAGAAACGACACAAAAACTCCATCCTTCGCATTGACCATTCCGTATGATCGGGAAATGGAACCAAAGGGACAAGCAGTCGTCTTGAAGCCCTAGGAAGATGAAACATGGCGCACAAAAGATTTAAGACAAATTGAATCAAATTGGGCGATTGCTTGCGCTCGGAATAATGGAAACAACTTCCGGTTCGGCCATTTGCTGGGCTGGCTCGAATGTTGATATTTTCTTTGCTTCTGCTGTTACCGTTCGCATGACTGGCCGTTATGAGATTAATGCACCGGAAGGTTCATTGGGGCGTGAGCGGAAATATCTCTTGACTGTGGAAAAAAAGAAAAGCTTTAGAAAATGTATATTTTACTGCGACAAGAATAATAGCAAAAGTGAGGAAGTTTATAAAAGATACTCTATTAATAATTAGTAGTTGTCATTTCGTCTGAACATTTTTAGTAAAAATCCAGCATTAAGCGAATAATAAGGGGAAATATGATTATATTCTCTCTCAAATTTGTCTACTCGAAAGTAGAGGTATTGAGACAACTTTAGGTAAACCTTTGAAGTATTAAACCCAGAAAGAATTTAGTGCTTCTAAAAGTAACCTATAGCTCAACTTCAACGCTTCATACATTCAAAAATTCTTCATGTTTCAATTCAGAAGTCTGGAAGCTGAATAAATAGCCATGTACGTCTGTACGTACCAATAAAATTAATCCATGATGCAATTTTAATTTCTTCTTATGTTTGCAATTTTTTCGTAAGCAAATACAGTTACAGCTCAGCAGTTTTTATCACTTTTGGTTTAAAACTTATCATCAATGTTAATTTTTAGCTATGAAAACTGTTTTAGGTAAAATTCTTAATACAATATTTATGTTTCATTTTGCATACCTTCAGGCGTTCGACAAGGCTGCTTGTGGAATAATGTGCACATATCCCGTCGGAAATTTTACACCACAATGTTGTCGGGAATGTTGTTAATGGGAGAAGTGTCATGAAAAAAATACTTTTTTCTTAGCATGTTATATTCAGTTGCTTCGGTTTGGAAATTGAATTGAATTGAAGTTTTAACAACAACAAAAACACCAACATACAGCCCTATTGAGAGCCGTAATTAACTAAAAGCATACTTTAAGGCGCTTTACTGTAAAAATGAGGTAAGACATTCAGGATAACATACAATTGTGCCACAAACAACAAGGTTTTGTAAATTGCTCTAAATTATGTATTCCCAAAACATTCCCACAGCTCTGTCTTTGGGTGATAAGAAATCAATGCTCTATCCTTTGTTACACGTAAAACATGTTTCCCACGTGACTATCAAACAATAAAATAAATGATTCAATCTTCGGTCTGTTTGTGCAAAAACTTCATCCCACGTTACTGTCTCGACGTACGACAAGTGGATTGAACCTCTGATAAAACTGCAACATAGAAGACGCTAGCAAAGTTGCTGGCTTCACCCACGAACAACAAAAAGGGAAAATTGCCCGCACATTCTAACCTTCCTTTTGGGTCCATGTTGGCGTCGAACCCACCCCACCCATCCGACGGACATCAAACACACCATCATCACTTCCACCACCACAACATCCTGCTGATTTGTGAAGTTTATCTGCGCGTTGTGCCGCCGACCGCTTCTGGCCCTGTGCATCCCCGGCCAACCCGATTCATTCAACCGTGTAACACGCATCCGTCCCCGAGCAAATCCGATTATACCCGGCAGTTCGATCCCGGTCGGATCCCGGTGCGTGTTTCTAAATGCCCTTTTTGCAAAGTTCTCCCTAAACATGTTGTTGCTGTGTATGTGTGTGCTTTTCAGTTTTGTTCTTTATTCTCCCTACCGAGCACCGTACCCCACGAGAAATCCACAAAAGGCTAGTGACGAAATGACGAATTGATTCAGCACCAGGAGCTCTGTGGGTACTGCGGAGTGTGTAGGTGCCTTCCACGGAACTAGGGCCACAAGCATCGTCAGGCTCATGATTGTGACATCATTTGGGAGGCGCGATATGATGCGAATGGGAAATCATATTACAATATTACGCCCGCGAATGTGATACAGACCGGAGAGAACTGGAAAGCAGGTTTTTGTTAGGCCCAGTGGCACACGAAATCGTACCACATGTTCACCAGCATGTTCGGATAGCATGGTTTGAAGGATTTTTTGTTTAGCTTACGGTTTAGGCAACGCATTACACATGTTCAGCGTTCGATTTGCTTGGTAGGGCAAGTTGTTTTACATTTTAATTTGACATGTTGACAGAAAGAACTAGATTATCCTTTCGCTTCTTCCAGAACTGAGGATGGTAGGTGCCCACCAAATACGTTCGAAACATATGAACAAATGCTTTAATAGACCGCAAATGAGAGACTTCCATTTGAAGTTTTTATAAACCAAGTTGGGAACGAACACACTTTTAAAAAAAAAAAAAGATTTGCTCGAATACTGATGTAAGGATTTAATATCCAAGTCTAAAATTGAAATATTCTTTTAGTAATTGTGTTTTGCTAGGAATTTGATAGCATATAGTTCAGAAATTGATTATCATAATGTGCAATTTACAGTATTTTGGATAATTAGATTGCAATGCTTAATTACAACTTTCTCATTGATAATTAAATATTTTACTGGAAAAATCTTAAATAATTGCAATAATTTCATTACATGTCTTCAAGCGTTTATCGTACCAAGGAACAGGGTAAAATGCTTAAAGTAAAGAAAATTAATTTAAATAATCATTAAAAAATACTTTGACATATTCTAGCATAAGCATAGAAACCGTCTCATTTCGGACTCAGTTAATCAAGTGTCTGATGGACTACAAAAGAGATTTATTAAGAGATCTTGACAAATTGCATATATTTAGGCGTTCTCTCTAACTCACGTAGATTATTTCTTTAAAAATGTCAAATATTGTGTTTAACACATGAACAAAGCTCATATTATTTTAATAATTCGAAATAAATATTATTTATAGGAAAAGTCCGCTACTAAAAAGAAAATATCTTTAAAAAATTATACTAAAGACTGCCTTAAAATCGGTTTTCCCACAAACGTCTACCTTGAGGCGTTCTGCCGTGCCGATTGCATACCTTCCCCAATTTGCCACAAACTGTGCTCTTAGCTCAGTTCGTTATCATCGTCTTCTTCACAAAGAAAAAGTTAACACAAAAGTATGTACCGCTTTGACTTGTTAAATCCCTCTTGAAAGTATGCTACCATACCACACCGGCCTCATCCTTATACTTGACGCATAGATTCTCGTGAGAACTTGTCCTTCTCGAAAGCCGGAAATGTTGCGAATCAATTGTACCCATTGTAGCAGTTTTTTACCCATTCAACGTGCACTTTTGAATGGGATGGGTGAAACAATAGTGAGAAGCACCATCTCGGGAATCGTTCGCTCTCACCCAAAAATGTCGATTCGTCCATAATCTGTCCACGGCCTGGCTGGGCCGTGCCGTAGATCCGGAGATTAAATCGATAGTGAATCTCGTGGTCAGCGACGAAACAATGCGCGTAACCGTCACATGAAAAAGTGTGCAATATGCCCTACAGCATGACGTCCCCTAGCCGTCCTCGGCCATGGACGATACAATTACCCTTCGTTCGGCGCGGATCATCGGAAGCTAAAGCGTGCGCACCCCACACCGCTTGGCGTTTGTTGTCGCGCGGGAAGTTATTACCGCGCCGTGGTAGTTATTTAAATGCACCGTAATCATGGTGAAGGGAGGAAGGTACGAAAGGGCAAAGTTAAATCGCTGAACAAGCGACACGTGTCACGCGAGGTGTAAACAATCGACACAGCCCCTTCCCGCGGGCCCTTCAGCTATTTCTGCTCTTTCTCTAGCCGCCACGTGGCGGCTCGCTTGAGGATATGAGCATTCTATGGCTGTTTAATGTTAGGGCAAAAATGATAAAAAAAGATGTATTTACATCGTGGTGATCATCAATTAGTAGCAAAAATGATGACAATTGCTAATGTGGCTGTGTTTGCTTTGGCAACGCTTTAACAATCCTCACAGTAGGAGAGCAATGTATGGGAATAATTCAAATGAAATTCAAGAGAAAGGTGTATTGTCCCATTTTGCAATTTCTCGGAAGCTTCAAAAGCAGCAACACTCACACTCATCTTTCGAATCTATCGATAGTTTGTTTATAGATAATTTTACACCGTAAGAGCTGACCAATTCGCTACCGATTGATATGCCAATCAGGTCCCATTTGTTCGATAAACTTTCAAAATTGTGTCCATTTCGCACGCAACGCAACCTGTGCTCCGCCAAATCATGTCGGAAAAGTTTAATCGACCGGAATAAATATTTTATCCATATCCGGTACGATGTGTTGCCGTTTTGTAACGACTTTGCAGTGGACGAAGACGAAGTGACAGAGTGGAGGAGTAGTTATTGGGTGTAAAATATTTCACACATCAATTTGTTTGTTGATTGGAAACACGTTCAGTGGGTAGAATTTGATATGCTTGGCAGTATTGATGCTCCCTGTGGAAAATGATGGGTCCTTAGTGGAAATCAAAGCTTTCAGTTTGATGCTTGTAGTTTGAGGTCATGTTTTACGCCTGAAACGTGTTGAACAGTTAACTGTAATGCTACATTTTACATTAAATGACTATTAATTTGCAATCATTGTGATCAAATAATTCCATCTACCAACTTGTATCGTCGTAAAATCATCACTTAATAAATAAGATATTAAAACAGAACCAAGAACGCTTTATCATTGTTCTTCAACAGGGCGAAAAGGCTACGTCAAATCACAGAGTTTCTTATTCCAATTTGAGATGATTTTCCATAACCTTTTTCCCTTCTGATGCACACTTTGAAATGTGGCATCGTACGTTTGATTGCTCTTTGTTCCAACTTTGAAGCATCCCCGGAAGCGAAAGCATAATTAGGGCTGATTTTGAACATTTCTCCCAATGCAAGAAATCCCCATTGGAGGTTATCTTTATCACAACAAGAGTTCTGTGTACTGATGATAATTAAATTGTAAAATTTCCTTTTGTGAAAGATCAAACGTTCAAAATGAAGCAAAATTTATGTGGAAATATGATTTAAAAAGTCTAGGATTCACTCATGAATAACAACGAATAATATTAACATCTAGATAAAAACATCTTCTAGTTTTTATTCACGGATTTTTCCAATTGAGTCTGCTCATTAACACTTATTTGGTGCAATAGGAATGTTAAAGATACTGTCAATAGCCATTTAGTTGTATAAAATTAAAAATAGGAATAGAAATAAATTATTAATCTAAAGGGATGAAATGTTTCGATCAATGTTCACACATATTTGAGTATTTTCACTCTTACTTAGTACGCAGTACACTTTAACACAAAACTACAAACTAAATTTGATGCTTGAAATGGACGGAGTTCGGTAATTTGAGATCAAATTCAAAGACATTGCTTCGGCTAAGACACTGGCCCTTCAATTCATCAGACTTTCGTCCGTCGAGCGACAGAATGGACAGTAGCCTTTCTGCAGAAACTGGAGCTCAAAATCTTCCGAGTGAAACACTTGATTGCATTCCGAACAGACGGTAATTTGCAGCTCTGGCAGAAGGTTTCGATAGTATCGCGTCGCTAACGGGGCAGGCCCACGTACGATGATCACCTCACGCGGGTCGATTGCACGCAGCGCATCACGGTCGAGTGTTGACGGGTAGGTGTCGATAATGTCCTAAAAATAGAAAGGAAAAACTAATTAAATTATAATCCCAACACACCACCACCGGTACGGATTCTTACCTCCTGAATGAACTGGTCCTGCTGATCGTACGCAGCGCTCTTCGGTGGAGCCAACAGCAACCGTTCCGCGTCCAGCTCGCTGATGCCCGCCTCCGGTGCAAACTCCGCCAGCGGTAAAATCTCGAAAGAAACGTACGAAAACACGTACTCCTGCTGACAGTTGGGGCACCGATTGCCGTGCAGATGGGGGCTGTAGTTCGAACACTTGTAGCACATCGGCAGCAGCTCTTCCGGGTCGTTAAATCCACCCGGACAGGCCCGGCTGCTGATGTAGCTAATGTCGACCTGCTCCTGTATGCCGACCGGTATCTTCAGCGATTGCAGCTTGTTGTTGATCTGCAGGTGCAGCTTGTTCGCGCCGAGCACTTTCGCCTGCTTCGAGAGGGTGTAGTAAACGGCACTGAAAAAAAGAAGGGACAGCAGGGACATTTAATAATGATACAAATGACAGAATAGTGGTAATGGGCGACTTACAACAAACTGATTCCCTTCGGCGGCATTGCCCCGTTGATTTGATTCACCACAAACCGGCTCGTATTGAACAGGGTAAGCGGTGGGCTGCTTGTGAACGGTTCTTTCAGGTACGCATTGATCGTATTGTAAGCGTAATAGATCGACGAAAGCTTCAGCAGCGCGCGATACTCGCCCACCCCGGCCTCATTCCCATCCAGTGACGCCTCATCGCCTCCCAGCAACTTCAGCGCTTGCTTCGCTCTCAGCCAGGTGTAGTAGCCCGCGTCCAGGTACCGTTCCTCCGACACTGCACACTCTACCAAATTCCGCAGCAGCTTGGTAGCTTCGTGCGGTTTGCCCGCCAGTATGTACGCCTCGTGGGCCGATATGAACTGGTCCGACTCAGCCAGCCACTGCGCGTGCTGAAAGTGAATCGACGGCAGCACCTTCGGCAAATGCTCCGCCAAACGGAACGCTTCCGGCCAGTCGCGCGCCTCCACGTGCAGCTGCACCACCTGCTCCTCCTCGCCCAGCTTGCGATAAATTTCCGCCGCCAGCGGGAGAGCTTTCAGCCGCCGCAAGTGGCTAGCGATCAGCTCCAGCGGCACCCTTTCCGACGCTGCCAGCCGCCTGCCAATGTCGAGCAGCACGTCGGCCCATCCCTGCTCGGCCACGATTTCGATCGCCCGTTCCGGTTCGCCGGCCGACAGCAGCAGCTCGGCGGCAGCCCGCGGCTCGTGCACCGAGCAGGCCCATTCTGCCCGCCGCCGGATCAATTCCTTCCGGTCAGCGGCACTGCCCTCCTTGAGGAACTCTTGCGCAAGATCGAACATACGCAGATCGCTGTACATTGCGAGGGCTTTGCTGTTGTTGCCCGATTTCTGGTACAGCCGGGACGCCTCCTTGTACTTCCCGGCGAACGCGTACGTATCCGCCAGCAGGACCTCTTTGGACGTTTCGCCCCGTTTTTGACGCTCCTTCAAGTCGCCGATCAGCTCGAGCCAGGGCAGGTTGCGAACCTTCACGTAAGCATCGCGCGCCACCTGATAGTTGAGCGCATCCAGGGCGGCTTGGGCGAGTCCCTCCCAGTCGGACATCGGCACACCCAGACAGGCTACTTGATAAGCGTCCCTGGAAAAATACCCCAAAAAACGGATTTAGTATGTGAGAAGACTAACCAAAAACAAGACGCAATTCTTACTCAAACAAACCCGCCTCGACGAACTGCCACATCGTAGCGCCGAGCGCAAGCGGCACATTGCTCATCACGTTGCCCCGCAGACAGAAGGCGGTCGCACCACACAGACCCACCACCACGCCCAGCATCGTCTGAGGGCTGCGCGGTGGCAACGAGCCGACCCGCACGCTCAGCCCACCGGTTGTGTGGGAATAGCACAACATCGACTCCAGGTGCGTGTTCCACGCGACCGAATTAACGCTCGTGTCCTGATACAGCATCGTGTCGGCGATCAGATCACGCACCACCAACCGTCCCGCATCGTCCACCACGGCCAACTTGGTGCGCGATGCATTCAAATCCAAACACCGTACCGACGAAAGCACCGTCGTGACCAGTATCGGCAGTGAGTTGTCGAGAAAGATGCGCCAAACCTGGCCACTCTTCAGCCCTAACAGCAAGCCCTCGCGCCCAGCCGGCCCACCGGTAACCTTAATGTAGCGTATGAAGCTATCCATCATCCATTCGCGCTGCAGCACACCGTTAAAGTCGAGGCTCTGCAGCTTCTTCTCCTGACACAGCACCAAATGCTGCGCGCACACGACCAGCAGACTGCAGTCGAACTTTTTCGCAATCTTTTCCTTCACCTTGTAGTGCATCGGCTGGTTTTCGGCCGAGCTCAGCTCGTACAGTACGACCCGCTCGGGCAGCTGCACCGCCAGCCGGTTCCGGTAGATGGCGATCTTGTGCACCAGATCGCGGCACTTGATGCGCACCTTCTGGCCGGACACGAGATGCTGTATGATCACGTCGCACATGTTCTCCCGGAACGCGTACCGCTCGCGGTACAGCGCGTGCACGGTGTTGAACGCGAGCGTGTAGCAACCGAGCGTCCCGTCCTGGCAGCCGACGACCTAAAACACACAAAACCCACATCGAATTATGCTTCAATCTTTTAGCAAAATGATTGGGATTGCACTTTGTACTGCACACTTACCACACAGTTCCCTGCCGGATGTACGGCCGCGCTCCAGATCCACGATTCGTGCTGCTCGCCCAGCAGCCCCAACCGGATGCCATCCCTCGTAAACAGCTGCAGCGCCTTGTTGCAGCCGGCCACGATCAGAAACTCGCCGTTCGGGAAAAACGTCAGGCACAGCGGATCGAACGCAAAGTTTCGCTCCTTCCCAATCATCTGCCCGCCGAGCGAGTAGAACGACAGCGTCTGGGCCCAATCGATCACGCACAGTATGTCGGACGAGCCGGACGTTGCGGGCGGGTTCCAGGCCAGCCCAAAGATGGGGCTGTTCGGGCCGCCCGGCCGCTCGATCTTGATCTTCTCCTCGCCGGCCTTGTTGCGTATCGAGATCGTGCCGTTTGCCAGCCCGAGCGCAATGTACTGCCCATCGTTCGTCCAGGCGCACGCGTTGATGCGCGCGACCGACTTGTACTTCTGGACCGCTTTCTGCTCGGACGACCAGAAGGAAAAATCCGACACCGCACACGAGGCCAGCTGGTGCGAGATTGGGTTGAACGCTAAACATTGAATCGAATCGTTGTGGCTGTGTTTTGGGGCGAGGAGGATTGCAATGAGAATCAATTGGAAGCGAACCAGGACGAACCTGCTGTTACGCCCATACGTACGAATACTTCAGCAGCCCTTCCAGCTTCTGCGTCCAGATGATGACGGTTTTGTCCGCACTGCCCGACGCAAACTTTTTGCCGTCGCGCGCGTACGCCACACAGTACACCGTGTCCTTGTGGCCCTTGAGCGAGTTGATCAGATTGCCGTCGATCGGATCATACACGAGCACCTTGTCGCCGGCGGCCACCACCAGCTGCAGACCCTCCGGATGGAAGCATAGCGAGTGGATGCTAAACGAGACAAAGAGCGAATTGAAGGAACGTATTTACTGTGCTTTAAGCTCTAGCGATGCTTACCTAGCGACGTCACTTTTGTCGCTCGAATCGTGGATCTTCTCAACCCATTTCGGTATGGCGCGCATCGTTTCCACCACGCCGACACAATGATCGTTGGGTCAGTACTACTGCTGGATGCAATTATGGATCGTACCACGTTGAAACACTGGTGGAAAATTGCACGTTTTAAGGCAGCTAACCGGTGAGTTGGTCGGCAACATCAACAAAGGCCTGAAGCGATAGAATGACAGTTATTTGTTGTTAGTTTGCTGCCAGTTTGTTCGTGGACGGCGGGCTCCTAGCAACGGAATGTGTACTTGTTGTTCTTTTTTTATTATAAATGTGTCTGACCGAATCAGGATGAAAGATTGCATGAAGGTTATAATTGTTAGTTACTCGTTTTTTAGTTTAAATTAATATACCTTCACCTTGCACCAAATACTAGAAACTACTTGAGAATGATTTCTACGATGCTGACTCTGGTCAATGTTGTTTATTGTTGAAATGGTTTAATGGCTCTCTCTCTCTCTCATGCGTTCCCTAGCTCTATTTCTCACTGACTGAGCCTCATCGCTGCAGTGGCACGTGAGCAGATTTCTGACTCTGCTCACTATGCACATTCTTCTCAGTACAGATGGTTTCCCACGTTTTTTACGATCATCAAGTCTTTTCATCCTTTTATTTTTAATCGCTGGTCTTCACAAAAGTGCATCATATACCCATAACTGGAGGTCTTGTTTCATGCGAAAGTTCGACCGCTCTTTTACTTTTAATTTCACGATCCTTGAGATCAAATCTATTCTGCGAAATTGAATTAAAACAGTTCACGCTCCGCACTTGATCGAGTGAGTGTTTTGATGTGTTTTTCAAACTTATCTTTGTCTCAGTTCAATAGTTAAAATCGTATAGAATATCTTTTCATGTTGTTCAAGGTAAACTATTATTGTTTTAAATAAAAAGGTGCTTATCTTTTTCTAATTTCACTAGTTTTGACCGAACGTAGTTTCATCTCATGAATTTGGTTCTCAAAACTGCGGATTTAACAGGTGCGGATAACCGAGCTTGAACTGTATATTAAACTGTATCTTGGTTTTATTTCTATTTTATCAGAACGGTCATAACTATGTGCTTAGGTAAATTACAATAGTTTTTACTCTTTATTCTTAAATTTTTAACATAAAAAGCGTAATAACATTTGAGTCGTGATCTCATGCTTCAGATCTAAAATCCACGTCAGTGTGTTAATTAAATGAAAAGACTTTACTACATTTCTTTAGCCTTTTCCAATTGGGAAAATTATTAAATGTCCTCAATTTTTTGCTTCTTGGTAATAATATGTTACTTATTCTTCCTCTGCGGTTAATCAAAAGAAATTAATCAAACTACACTCAAACCATTTTAATGGACCACGTGCTGGGTGGAAATCGATTCATCAACGAAAGCTTTTGTAGCAACTGCTTCGTTGGGGCCCAAATTCTATACTGATTTAACGCGCAATTCTAACAAAGAAAACTTTGTCATGGACACAACCTAAAGAATCATAAATTATAAAAACTATACAATTTAAATGTAATCTGTCGGATTATTTTCCCCCTTCAATAGTTTAATTTGGCACTAACCGTTCGAATTCAGCCACTTCACAGTGAGAAGTGAAAGCCATTGTGAAACCCATCATTCTCAACTCATCTCATCGAAATTGCGAGTTGGGAATTGTTTCTCATCCCAAGCCGTACATGTATGCGTGGATGTGTCGCGCGTGAGTTACGTAGCGACTGTCTGTGTCTACGTGTGTGCGTGTCATCTGCATTGCCATGTGCTTTCTCCCTCTCGCACCTAACGTACGAACGTCCATCTCCCGTACGCATCAGCCACACAAACACACGGGGCGCAACGCATACACACTTTTGCCGCTTGCTGCAGCAGCAGTCAACGTGACCATGCGTTTTAATTTCACACTTTTTTCCCGTACCGCACGCATCTAGAGAACCTGCACAGCACACTACTAGTAATGTCCCAGCGCGTACAGTGCCGCTACATTACCTGGTAAGTTCAAGTCACGGGATCGACCATACACGCCGGCACTTAAAATAACCGGCATCGGCCGACCAGCCGCTGGTGTGAAGCACGCCGCCAACGCCGGTTTCTCGGTGTTGCGGGCAACGGTCGCGACGCGCCGACAGAAGTGTACGTACGTGTGTGTGTGTGTGTGTGTTCAGTGTCAGCACGATTACACGCGGCACGGGTGGCAACCCTGGCAGCAGCGTACCAGCGACAGCAGCAGCAGCAGCAGTACATTCAAAACAGTCAGAGAGAAAGAGAGGGAAAAATGCTACACTCGCTCACACTTTGACTGATCTCGCTTCGCCCGTGTGTGTATTCTTCGCCCCTGCCAGGCGGACCCGTTCAAAAAGAAGTCGTCTCGAAGGCCAGGCGGCCGCCATGTTGGAGTTTGCATGTTTGCTCAGAAATCGATTTTGAAGTGTGTCTCCAGTCGTCGTACCGCCGCGTCAAAAAGAGATTGTGAAGTTTTAGCAAGTTTTGACAATTGAAGTCGCGCGCCGTCCTCGTCGCGCAGAGGGGCCACGGTGACGCAGAGCCAAATTTGCGAGTGGCAAGCCGTTTTTCTTTATTATTTCTACGTGTGGTGCCCCCCCCCCTCCAAGAGAAAGGGCGCAGCGAGTGGTGGTGGCGCTGCAGGTTTTTGAGAAGCGAATTTTTTGTGCAGCGCGGCCCTGGTGCTGTCACGGAACAACCGCTGCTGGGCTAACCCGAAACGTAGCCCCAACAGCCCTGTTGCTGGACGTGACGGAGGAAGGAAACGGTCGACAAACAGAGCACGGAAGGAGAGCGCGCGCGTTTGTTCTGGGCGCGCAATCTGGCCGACCCCGACACACATGACGGGTTAGTTTCATTATTCCGCGTTACGTTGTTGTTTTTTCCTCTGTTCGTTTCTACGAAATTGTTGTTTCTGAACAGTGTGAGATTGTGTTGTGTTTGCGCGGGTGCCCTCGGTGGTCAGTGTTGCCGCGTAGGGAAAGAGTTAAGCCACAAGAAGCCCTCGGAACGCGAACGACAGTGCAATAGACCGTGTGTGCGGTGCAGGGGTTGCGGCGGCGGCAGAGGTGGCGCCGTTAGCGGTGTGTGTCATCATCAATTATACGGCATGATTCGTTTCTCGAGCCGTTCAAAGCCCGCTCGGATCGCTGGTAGTGGTGGTGGTGGCGGCAGTGACTGACCTGCCGCCGGGGCCAAAATACGCGCAGTCCAGTGTCCCCCCACCGACACCGACAAAAAAGGCGACGCATACGTATTTCATCATCCACCGCCGCTGCTGTTGTTTTTTGCTTCTAGTTTTTAGCAGTGTGTGAATTGCTGGACGAAAATGTGCTGTACCGCAGAATGTGTTTGCTAGTTTCATCGAAAGAGAGAGAGAGAGAGCGACAACGGTGTGGTATTACAACTTTGCGGTGGGCTTGTGACGGAAAATAATCTATCCGCAACACGCAATTTTTTCTCGAGTGTGACGTTTTTATCATTCGTTT
>KI919872.1:38822-48841 GCA_000473525.2 Anopheles melas | reverse complement strand
CCCTTCTTCTCCCTATTTT
Source organism: Anopheles melas (assembly GCA_000473525.2). Classification (NCBI taxonomy): domain Eukaryota; kingdom Metazoa; phylum Arthropoda; class Insecta; order Diptera; family Culicidae; genus Anopheles; species Anopheles melas. The sequence goes on along the minus strand of KI919872.1, from coordinate 48,822 downwards.
CTTCTTTTTGTTAGGGAATAGAAGCTCATGTAATATCCCAACATGTTGTCTAATTAATACTGCAAACCGAGATCTCAATACATGAGTTTTGCTGCAAGAGCCTACGAAGTCATCCCGGGTTTGAGTGTCTGTGGGAATGGTTGCTTAATTTTGCATTGCACATTGTGTGTAACCTGTGCAGCAATCCATTCATGTTCAAGATCTCTCCTTCTTCGCCTCTCTTACTTATCATACTCACCCCAGGTCCGGAAGACCGTACTGTATCCTGCCAGCAGTTGAACGCAGTTGCTCCGGTTCCCGCAATCTACGCCCCCCGCACTGGTGAATAATGTAGTAAAGTCTGTGTACAACCAGGAGCAAAGATTCTTATTCACCCCCGGACAAGAAGCAAATGTAATACCTGTTTCCGCACCCGAAAGCAAGGGACCTCGCTAACCCGAGCAATAAGAGAGGAAGTGAACAACTAATCGAACACACGACGGCTTGGTAATACTGCTTCCCTTCTTTGGTGCCCGGTAGAGCCGGTTGGCGTATTTTGAATTGTAAATTGGAACACTTGGCCTGCTCTTGGGCGGCCGGAGGAAGTGGCATTTAGTAAAAGCGGGCATAGGAAATCGGTTCGTTGGTCGCGCTTGAAGAGTTGACGAACTCTCGCGACGGGCAGTGTACCACACAGCATCAACTCCACTGGGTGCCAAGGAACGGCGGGCAAATGCCATAGCAACCAGAGCAAACCGTCAGCAAATGCAAATGCCTTTATGCAAATCGTGCACGCTCAAGAACCTTAGAAATGCTGCATCGTATCCGATGTTCCCGTTCCGAGGTCTCTTGGTACATCTACCAGGAACTGTGTCTGTCTGTCATTTGAAGAAGAAGTGTAGCGCCCCGTCACGCCATATTGGCGTTCGATTGAAGAAGAGCACCAATCGTTGCCCTCCGGACCACACTTTATCTTTTCCCTTGCACCTGGTAGATGCAATGCAATTAGCTTCCTGCGAATCACGATAAAAAGAAAGAACCGGTGAAATGGAAAGTAAGTACTCTTCCCTAACCTCTCATCGTACATGAGAGTCGTCCCCTTTTATCACACCAACCAACCGCTGCGCTTTGTATCCACAGTAGCGGCCTATCGTTACGCACCATCACCGCATCTTGCACGCATCTATCGCATGGGCTGTCGTTTGGGAGGCCCATTTCCTTGGCAGACGGTGCTTGCTACGGTGCGCATCTTCTGCTTCGCCGCTTCCCCCGCCCCGCCCGGTATGCCTTAACACTGGAACGCCCGGCGTGTGCGCAAACAGAAGTAAATCAATTTTATGATTCCCTTCCGTCAGGTCGTTACGCATATTGGAATTGATTACCTCGCAACCAAACGCGGGGAGAAAGAGCGAGCAGCTGACTATTTCCGAGTAGCTTGACTTCCACTTAACATGTCGACCCTGTGTGTGTGTGTTTTTCTTTTTTCTTCTCCCAATTTCAGCTCCTCGTTTCGAAAACCAATAATATGGATATATGTTTCACGCCACGTTTGGCCGGTCATCGGCCTTCAGCCTGGGCTTGCTGCCTCCATCTCCTTCTGCTCGATGACATCTTCGCGCGCGATGATAAAGTGGGACAATTTGCCCACCTTCTGCTTTCTTCTGGAGGGAGTGAAAGCCACTCCAGCCCGGAGGATAATATTCACACATCGTGGAAGGATTGATGGCAATGTCTTTATGGGGTTCGCTTACGACGGAGCTGCAACCAGACCAGCTGCTGGACCACGCGCCTTTTCTCTGTGTGATTGTGTGTGTGTGTATGTAAGTATGAGCGTTTGCCCAGCCAAGCAGCTCGAAATGGGTGCTAATATTTACCAATATATTCATATTTATTATTATCTTAACAAACAACCATTCGCGCCATCATGCAATCCGGCAGAGGGGCAAACCGTCCGTCAGGACCCGAACCTGAGCTAATGGTTGGTGTAAGTAGGAGCGCAAGCGGAGATATGTTTTACGATTTGCAAACACACCCGTTCGATTGCATTCGGATGCAATCTTCTTAGGGCTGGATTGGATGTCAATGCAAGGTTTTGGTTACTCGGCACAAGACGGCGCAGTAAAATAGCAGACCATGCTAGAGGGTATGTTTACGATTGATTTACGACCTAACGAGCAATTTTCGGTTACAGTAACAGCCCGTAGAAAGTGTTTTTTTATAATACTTTATGAACTTAATCCATCCATCGTCCAAAACGGCTCACAACGATGGGTTGTATGGGATATAATTGTGTGCGAAATGTGAGATTCCGCTCATCGTTTCCCGGCCACATCATCAGCACGCATGCCTTCCTCTGCAGTGAACGAACCAATCGTTCGATACGGTGAACCACAGCCCCTATCACTCAATGATTTGTGTTGATTTATATTCGAACCATATACATATCATCAATATTAATTACGGATCGATCAACAAACGTTTGCAGCACAGGCCGCACTGTTTTGGATGCTGCTAGCCGACACAGCTCAGGTTAGACTCATGCTTGTTCGTTTGCATGGATTCCAACGAGCACTCCAATTTCCATTCAGCTGCAAACGCACGATGGTGACCTGTTGATTGATTTTTGGAACCTCTTTTTCTTGTTGTTGTTAAAATGGGCATACCATTTCACACCGCTAATGAGATGTTACACCTTCACGTGTGCTCTTTCACAATGTCTCGATGTGCCTGTGGCCACTGAATGCAACAGCAGCCAGCAGGTTCTACTGTATTAAATTACAATTTATGAAGCGCGTCGCTCATCATCATCATCATCGATGGAGTTTGTACAAAATTTTGCAATCCGAGGAATTGTTCACCGAAACTGCTAGTTTCGAATTCCACAACCGTGCCCGCTCATCCCGGCACGTCACTCAAGCGTTAAATTATACTGAGCGGAAGACGAAATGCGGGGAGAGTTCATCGGCACACCACCAACGAACGATGACACATAATTGACATGTTCCATAAACAAACTATATCGAACATTCATCATTAGCCTGTCGGTTGGAAAATACAATTACACCAAACACCGAAAACATCCAATCGAAAACAGCTCCGTTAGATGAAATGCACTGACACCAGTGCATTGGGAAAGGGGTTTGTTCGCTTCATACAACCCAAGATACTGTGCGATCTGTCAAAATGCTGCTCCCTTGTGCTCTCCCACATGATGCCATGCAGAGTTTCTGCGCCTAACAACGATCGGAAGGAAAATGAAATTTAAAACATTCCACTTTGTGTCGCATTCTTGCCCATCCCACCCGTTTTGCTGGCTGATTTTGTACGATGAATGAAGCGAAGCGATATAAATACATGCCCACTTTCGAGGCGAATTTTGTTCCCAACCACACATCATCCGCACAAGTAATTATAACCGCATTGCATCATTTGCACTGCGATTTGCGTTCTTTCAGTTGCAACCGGGTGCACCTGGTTTGAATCGGCGTTGTCAGCGAATCGTTAACTTGTGCGGACGTATGGTAGATGTGTTGCAAATAAATTAAGACTAGGAATTTGTTGTTCACGTTTATCCATCTTTAGAAATAAGTTAGTAGTCGATTGGTCTGGATGGTTTGGATTTGTAGGATTTGCATTGAGAGCTAAGTATTATGTACTAAAAAAGGATTCTGACGCAATATTAGACGCTTGTTATAGATAATCATGTACTTAATTGATCGTTTTAATGTTTTCATATAACATTATTATTAGTTTCCCATTGCTTACATTTATTTACTTGTAAATTATGTCATTACTTATTTATCTTCTTTTATTTTAGCTCTTATTTTCAATTTTAGTTTGTCTTTTGTGAGTTTCACATATTTGCGCTATTTTTGTTGCATTTTTTTTTTAATCTTTTATCCATTTACAACCATTTGAAAACTATTTCTGTTTATTTTATTTGAGTTGTTGGTTTGAGTTATACATTTTTATCATTAATCATTTGCCTGTTGTGACTGTTTCTAACGTTTTTTTTACTCATTTGTGTATTTGCATTTTTTATGTTTCATGTACTTGCGGGTCGTGTTCGTCATTTTGACCTTTTGAATGTATTTCTTCTATGTTTTCTTGATTGATTGATTGATTATCGATTGATTGGTTTCCTTCAATATTTATGCATATGTGTGAAATCAGTCCATATTTACTTGTTAGTGTTAACTTTATCTAATTTATTTGTCCTTTTTTATGGAAACATTGTGATTGTTATTGTTTTATTTGCTAAAAAATTTAATTATATGAAAATATTTACTTAAAATTTTTGTATTGTACGCCCTGTTTCTAAATTTAGCTATTTAGACACATTATGGCACATTATTCCCCGCAGTCCCATCAGCGTTTGGTATGCGCTTCCTTTTAATCGTACGTCATTCCGCTCCGCCATTTGGCAGGGATGAAAATTAATTTTAAAATTGAACCTGACGCCTAAGTATCGTTTTTCTTCTGTCAACCGCTGCTCTTAGTTCCCCACCACCATCTCGTTCTCGAGACGAAACATCGGCGGAAAAATAGTTTTCCGTTTTCACCTGTCACTCACGGCCCCGTTCGCGATGGTTCGCGGTTCGGCTTCCGCCGCGCGGCCAACGACACCGCGGTAACGTAACGAATTCTTCGAAGCGCAAAGAAATTTCCCTCCATCATCCGCTGATATTCATAGACTGACTGTCACCGTTCGGTTTTAATATTAGAAATCTCACACACCAAACCCCGTGGCAAGAAGACAACCCTGGTGTGCTACACCTGAAAACATCCTCGTGGACGCGTATGGCAGTGGGAGGAGTGGAGTGGGCCACTACTGTTACCGGTGCACTGAGAAAATGCATTAAAAAGATTACCGTGTCAAATGAGCTTCCGACGGTTTGGTGCAGAAGGTTGGCGAGCGAGCGCGCGCGCATTTACGTTCGTTCGCGCTCCGTTGCAAACATATCACTTTCTTTATGAGTTTGGTGACATTTGCAATTGCAGCCACATTGCGGGATGCGCGTACATCAGCGACAACAGCGAGAGTTGCGGCGGTGCACACCCAACTGTGTGCTGCATGCCGTTTTGAGCCAGTGTCGCGCTAACGTGACGCCCATAAAGGTTTTTCGTCTGCGCAAATTATTATAGCATATTAATTTACTATTCATTACAACCGCATGTCGTGTGCAGCGCGCTCGTCTAATGTCAAACGATGGTTCCATGTTGGAGACTGATGATGGTTGGTGGTTCCATTAGAGCAATGGTGGTATGTTACGTGCAGTGAAGAAGATGGTAATACAAATGGAGGTTTGCGTGCTACTATTACTAAGTGGAAGAATATGTAACAGTGGTGAGAATTAATGCAAAACTTCCAAAAGATTTTAGGTAAAATCAGAACAAGCCCTATACAAAAAAACATGAAAACACAAAAAATTAAAGAAGACAATAATTGAAATAAAAAATATTAATTAATTTACAGAAATTATGAACATATGTGGAATACTCGGAAAAAAAGGAAAATACTAAAACAAATATGTAAAACCAGAAAATAAAGAGAAACGAAAAACGAACACAGAAATAAATTCAAGAAAGAAACGACGCTGAAAAAATGAAATATAATAACAAACACAACATATATGCACATCATGCAAACCAAGCACACACACAGCAAGTTTGTTTTCACATCATTTAATAAAGCAATCATTTAATTCTTTAAATCTAAATCCAACAACATTCCGGAAACTCCATTTACTGCTTCCCTTTAATGCGCTGCAAATAAAAACAAACTCTGTTCACTCGTCATTTGTACGCAATACGGTTACGCGGCACAGATTTTGGTCTTTCGGGTTTAAAATGCCCATTCCCGGACATTTTATAACCTTTTTTTTTTGGTGAGTTTGATTTTTCTTCATCTTGCTGCCTGAACACCGGTAACAAATGCAAACGCCTGCAGAAGGACCGGACCGACGACCGACGGTGGTATCGTTCAAATGCCCGGAAATGTTTCGAACCCTGTAAAGTGCAACAATAAAATGCGCTCTGTAAAATAAAACACACCTCAAAACGGACTTCCTGGTGTGCCATGGTGGTGATGATAAAGTTTTTTTTACTCGTTTTTTTATTCGATGGACGGAGAAAGAGGAGGAGCAAATAAAAAGTGAGAGAGAGAGAAAGGGAGGGAAAACACCATCACAAACGAGTAACAAAATAAACGAATACTCGTTAACTCTTTTATTTTTCAACCGTCAGCATCCTCCCATCGCCAACCGTACTTCATTTCGTTTTATTTGTAATGGGCAATGGGAAAAATTTCCTTCGCGTCCATAAAAGCGCTCACACAACACATTCGTTTTTTTACAATCAAAACAAGACATTTCCTCAACCTGGGTGGTCGAAAATGGATAGGATTATGGGTACCCCGTGCATCGCAATCTTTTGTTTTTTTTTTGGGGTATATTTTTAATGCTGCGTGTACTTTAAAGACTGGTCTTACGTTTTAAATGGCCGGTCTGGAACACTGCATTGCTCGGAAGCGGAGGGATTAGACGGCGCTATGCCGATGGGGGCCCGTGTTCGGTGTTATTGGTATCGATGACGCGGGTTTGCTGGTCTGCTGCTACTAGAGTGTTGCAATGGTTCGGTGATTTCATCTCTCAAGACTCTTTTTTTTATTCACTATGTTTGACTTAACCCGCTTGACCCGGGATATGGTCTAACATCTGCTCCTTAATTGCATTAAAAGCGGCAGTCGCTGATGTAGGTAAAACACCCGTAAACCATGGTACCGCACAACAATGTTCCTGTTTGCCTGTAAATCGAGGGAAATGTAAGAAATCTAACGTTTTGACGAAGCGAGGCAACATCCGTAGAAAACTTTGTTCGTTAAAACAGAGTTTTCTAAGTCTGTGTCGAATGTAAACGTTGTTATTCACCGCGTGCAATTAGTTAATCCACATCGATGTGATATTTCATTTCCATCATCATATTTTTTAATGATGATTTTCAACATGATTTTCAACACGACTAAAGCCGGATTGAGTTTGACAGTTCTTTGTGATGTGTTGAAAATCGTGTGTAAAAACTAAATTTCATTATGAAGCAATTACACCATTTGACAACTCTTGAAACACATCTTGGAGGCGGTGAATAATTATGTACACCTTTGAAATTGACTTGGAAACCCCTGTAAGAGGCAGGTTTTTAACGGATTCGGTGATACCAGCCAATATCAGTTTTATTTTCAGCAATTACAATCATCGACCCTAAAACAAGAGCGCAGTGTTTGCCACGCTGGCATTGCACACCAAAACGCCTAAAAGTATGCAATTATCATTTAGAAATGTGCGTAATTAATACCTGAATTGTTTGTTGAAGTTTTTTTTTATATTCGTCTTAGGACTCAATAAATACTTTCCACATTTCTATAATTAGTTCAAACGATCAATTGACCATTTCACATGTTTCTTTTTAATGTGAATATGTTTCCTTAGCGTTAGGAAGATTTAAAAAAAAAACATGGAACGCTTCAGAAATTATAAAAGAATGCTCAATAGTACAATAGTAAATCGTAATTTCAAAACAAAAAAGAGATGCATCTAAAAATTCTTTGGACATATAGTTAAAACAAAAACATAAAAATCTCTTTATCTCAACCAATAATTGTAAAAAATAATTTAAATTCCCACACACCATTTGCAGGTTGATTTAGACTAATAATAAATTCTCTTGACCAGAAAAAAGCAAACAGCTTATGACGTATTCATAAATGAGCTCCTTCGAGTCAACATCTCCTTAAAGTATGCAATAATGTAAGCGTGACTTCAAAGACATTCAAAAACTCTAAACTAAATGCCTTCAAGTGGTTCGTTTTATTAGAAAATGGAACTCGCTTTGCTACTTTGCGTAACAGCACACATTAACAATTAATAGCAAGCGAAGGAAATTAAACTCGCAACATCATATCGCGATCATGCGCAACCCCGCAATCCCTTGCCATCCGAAACCAACGCGCACCAACGCGAAAGCAAGTGCTGGTTAGGATGAAGAAGAGAGAAAAAAACTTGAACCACTTGAACGAACTGGCCATGGTATGGCACCCGCTACCCGGGCGACTGTTACGCGAAACGGTACCGTAAATGAACTGCCGGAAGATTTTATTTCGCATTTAGTGCCCGGGAAAGATCGGGATGGTGATCTCGACCTGCCGGTGGTGGTAAACGATTTCCTATATTCGTTATCAGTTAATTAAACGAATCGCCCGGGTAATGGGAGAGAGTGCACGGCCCCCTGCCCGACTAGTAGCAGTTTGCGTTACACAAGCTGAGTGCACAAGGCTGAACCGGGCGGACTGCTGGTGTTTGGTGAGCCAAAGATTTTATGTGAGCGTTGCCCGCATCCTCCTTCTCTATCATGGATTGCAACTGTTCCATGAAGTGAACGAACACGACGATGGCCAGGAAAGTCGTTAAGATACATTCTCTTCCCTCGGAATCGGAGGCTCGATACCGGCTCGAGCATATAATGGTCCGGGGCCCAGGTTTTTTGGTCGGAAGAACGTACAGGAATAATTGCTTGCAGAGTGAGTCAACCAAAACGCAGTCAGGAGAGAGAGAGGGAGAGTTTGTACAACCGCGTGCAGAATGTCCCAATAGTCACATTTGCATCACAGCTCCACAGAACCGTGCTGAATCGACGCGTAAAATCGGCTCCATCTCTCTTACTCTCGTCGTATTTTTAATTCCATCATTAATTCTCAACCATCCATCGGAGGCAAATTTACCGGAGCGGGCAAACGGTTTTGTTGATGGTAAAACTGTCCCACCTCTGCTGCACCTTTTCCGAGCGATCAAATGCGAGGTTTTATAGGACAATAAAATGTCTCATTATTTTAGTCGCTGGAATAGTTGGCAAAGTTGTTGTTGTTTTTTTTTGTATATTGCCTGCTGTTTTCTAATTTAAATGCTAACAGCTAATGGGCGAAAGATAGTTAAACAATGGGGAAGAAAGGGACCATTAGTAACAGTGTGTATGGGTCATTTGAAGACACTGCATTAGGATGTAATTTGGAATAGGCTTTGAGAATATCCCAATAACGTTAAGAGTAATAATATGATCGTAACATTATTAAACAAACATTAATATTTTTTTGTTCAATGATTGATTAATTGAATTGATTGTTGAGTTGAATTTTGGATGGATTTGGATCGACAAAAACACGCGACACATGGATCTATATCAATGTATTGGTCATTTTTAAACTGTAGTGTAATTGGAGAAGCTCTAGAACTCTGTAATTAGATAGGCCTAAGTAATTAGGCAGTAATTGGGTAAAACTGCCCATTTCAGTGTTTCTAAGTGAATAGGTAAACAAACGGTTTTCGTTGTCTATCGGCTTCAGTTCGAATAGAACACCAATCTTTTCAATTGCTTTTAATCGATGGAAAATGTGTATTTGCGACTTATTGATGTTTCTGTGCGGGATGTAGTAGTGCCTCCAGTTGTCCATCGAATTATTCAAATCAAAAGTACTACTAAATTCTAGTGACCACTTCAGACAACTTGCGTCTGCATGACCAGAGCTCTCAAGCCTTTTAAGGAATTAAGGATCACTTAGCTTTGCATATATGTTTTCCTCGACCCAAATATATTGAGGATATATGTATACTTTTTAGACTTTATTCAAAACTTCTTCATCAAATATGGTTAGCTCTAGGCATGCCTTTCGGGAGTTCTTCTCTATAAAAATAAAAATAAAAATTCTTTCGCGGACCACGCTTGATAATGCCTAGGACAATAGGTTGAAGTCTACTAAAACATCAAACGATCTCTCCCTATTTTCATACAAAAAGAAAACTTACCGCAAAAACACATTTTTCATTGTGAAATATGTCATTTTTGGGGGCTTACAGAAACAATGTTGTATCAACTGTAGTGAAATGACAAAGCGAAGGTCTAAAAAACCGATTTTGGACCTGGAGGAATGGATCTTAAAATAGAAACATTTGCTTCATATGGTACATGAAGC
>KI919872.1:9413-21148 GCA_000473525.2 Anopheles melas | reverse complement strand
ATAATAATAATAATAATAATAATAATAATAATAATAATAATAATAATAATAATAATAATAATAATAATAATAATAATAATAATAATAATAATAATTATAATTATAATAATAACCATTGAGTTTATAATCATAAATATTGTAAAAACGAAAAAACAGATATTAAAAATGTAAAATGGAACACAATAACAAAAGCGATTATTTTACAGATAAAGAAATAATCAAAATGCTTAAAAAATAAAAACAACTGGAAAATTAAATCAAGAATATAGAGAAAAACAATGTGAAATGAAGCAGGACAAAAGGTATTCAATATTTAAGATATAAAGTCAAAACTGCAAAACAATAATTGGTAACACATACAAAGTACAACAACAACAACAAAACTTCAATAAAACAGTGTAAAACAAACAGTGCGCAACGTACAGTCGTCAAGTTATTGAAGACTAAGTTGAAAATGAAACGAAAGGTTACTACAGAAAAATAAAACAAGCCACTGAAACAGAATTGTAGCACACAATACACCAAAAACGCAGGAGAAAAAGGAAGAAATAGTAACAAGAACAAGAACCAACACCGCAAAAGTTTATCTGGTGCTGGAAATCACAAAATAATTCTTCCAAACCATTATATAATACGATAATTACATACCGAACCGTCCGTGCAGAAGAGTGACGCCAAAAGCCTGCTGCTGTGGTATGGGGGGCTGGTGGCCAAAAACAAAGAAAGGTGTCAGAATATAGCCGAAATGGAACCAGCGAAAGGAAGTTCGCTTCATTTTGGGTTTTTTTTTTCACCACAACACACATACACAAACACTCGAGAAGGTAGGTAAGCGTACCCCTCTACTGGCTGTAGGTAAGAGAGTGGAATTATGCCTCGGAAATACTTCAGGCCCAAAGCTGGCAAGCTGTGGCAAGATGGCAAGAAACGCAAGAAAGACGATAAAAACGAAAAAGAGAAAACACTCGATTGTGAAAACCGAAATAAACAACAAAGCGCAGAACGCAAAATGAAATTAGCGGCAGCACGAAGATGGCCAGCCATCGGAATTGGCAAACAGTGTGTGAGCGTAATGCGAAAGTAAAAAGTGTTCAGTGGAAGGTAAAAGAATGATAACATAGAAGTTGGTACATAAATCTGAAAAGAAAAGAGAAAAAAACTGAATAATATTTGGATGGAAGGGAAAAGTTGCAAGAAGAAAAAAAAAACAATATATAAATATGTAAAACGCGGAAAAAAGCTTGTGGCGCCATTTATAATCCAATTCTGAAGCATATTAAAAACAGATACAGATAATGTAATTTAGAATCATAGCTGATTCCCTAGCACACGCAGTGTTGAGCCAGCTCAACTCATCAGCCAAATTATACGTTACACTTTCGTTTCTGCTCAAATATTTACCTTCACTAGCTGGCTATTATTCTTCCGACCGTTTCTTCGCCGCTTTCACGTTGTGCGTGTGCAGACTACATTAGGCGTTTGTGCTTATGACTGTCCTTGAAAACGGAGGCTTAAGCGATTAGCATATTTGGAAGCAGGATAGGATTGCAGCAGTTGTTATTAACTCGTCCAATAATTACGCTTCCCTGAAGGGCAAAGCATCCCGGCAGGTACGGAAGCAATAAAACATCAAACTCTTTTTGCGAAGGAATTTCGGACCACAACATTTCGTTTTTGCTCTTTATGTCTTCGGGATAGGTTGGCTTCTAACAGAATGGTGCAAATTTTAGTTTCAAATGTTTGTGTTTTTGTGTCTTTCGTTCCAAAGCTGACTAAATATTGATTCTTTCTGCCTTGCATTTACCATTTTTGTAAGCGTAAACTTTCATTTACCTATTAATTTGCTTAGCTTCTACGACTCTTTTTTCTGTGTTTCTGTAATTTTCCGAGTTTAGACTATAGGTTTGCCCAAATAATTGGAGGCCCAACAATAATTAAATCATCATCATTATTCGTCTCTTCCATACTGCGTGCAGCAAAACCAATGCTTCTTTCCTGCTAAAGAATAATTTCGAATTCAGCAATCGTATGGAGTAGAACCAAAGCCGTTTAAGAAAATTATTCTTCAGCTACGAGAAAACGCAAAAACAAAATGTAATAACAGCACCAAAATTCAAGAAATCGCAAACAACTTGAAAAAAAAAACATTCAGAGCAAGCAGCGATCCGAAAGCAGCACGTTAACGCATGATGAGTGCGAGCGAAACGAGAGTAGAGAACAGAAGGAAAAACAAAACAAAACAAAAGCAAAAACAGCCGAAAAGAGTTAGGCAAGCAAAACTAACGGCAAAACAACACGAAAGTAGCAATAAAATGAAAAGCGAAAACGAATAACAACGAAACAAAAAAAAAGCCACATCCGTCCCACCAACACGGGAAGGTAACAATAACAACGTTTCAGAACATAGAACAGAGAACAGGGAAGAGAAGCAGAAGAGAGAAAAAAAAAAACACACACACACACACACACCGATGGTACATAATTAAAACGAGTCAACGAGTTGGAGGTTCGGTGAAGCATGGAAGGGAAAAACGAAGAAAACAACAACAACAAAAAATCAAACTCCAAAAGTTGACCTTGAAAGTGCGCGATCCAAAAACATACAGAAAATACATACACAGCAACGAAGATAACAAAAAAAAAACACATCGCCTGCCAAAAGCGTGTCGACGCGTAGGAAGGTGAGAGTGAAGAAGTGATGAACGCAGAACAGGTAAAAGAGAAGGGGCGAGCCAAGAGAAGAGAAGATGGTAGAGAGGAAAGCGAAACAGACGCAAACAGAGCAGCGGCGGTGGGTGCAGTGCATGAGAAAAAAACAGCTGGGAAAGGAACGGGGCAGCAACATTACGACATAGGGAAACCGGTTTTTGACGGACTCCCCCCCCCCCTCCCCTTCTAACCCCTTGTTTCGCGTTCCCGACGGGTTGGTTTGGTGGAAGGGGTTGAACTTTTTTTTTCTCTCTCGCTTGTTTTGTTTTGCTTCTCTTGTTCTTTGTGGTGGTGGAATATATTTTTAAACCATCCGCACGTAGGTTTTGGTGTTTTCGGCAGGTTTTCTCTTTCTATCTCGCTCTCTCTCTCTCGGTCTCGGTGAGGTGCGTTCTTTTGCTCATCTTAGCAGGCGAACTTCGCTGTTTTTTTTTGTTCTTTCTTTCTGTTTATTATTCTTATTTTGTTTGCTTCACTTTCTATCTCGTTCTCGAGTTGTGGAGTTGTATAATTTCTGACCAGCCCCTGCGACAATGAGGGATGATAGCTGCTGGGCGAAATTACCTAAGAATGCACCCTCCCTCCACCAGTGGCTGGAAGGAAGAACGCGAATGTGAAGAAAAATAACTTGGGGTAAGAAAGAACGTGATTATTCTCCCCGTCTCATCCTCTTTTCGGGTGGTAAATGTAAGTCAATCGGACACATCATATAACCGGACGAGGGGAACGCATGTGAGAACGCGGGCGGGTGTTGAAATCATGTGTTTTGTGTGTGTGTGTGTGTGTGTGTGTGTGTGTGTGTGTGTGTGTGTGTGTGTGTGTCTGTGTGTGTTTGTATGTTAATTTTGCTTTCTACTTCTTCCCTTGGTGTTTCCTGCAAAGTTAGAATGCTGAAGAATGTATGTACATCTACTGGGGGGAAAATAGTTCCTTTTCCTATTCCTTTTCCTAAGACAGACAGGAGTCTTTTTCAATTTCAACAAGAAAGTCAAAATTGCGTCGTACCACATTTTTTCTTCTCTCTCTCTCTCTCTCTCTCTCTCTCTCTCTCTCTCTCTCTCTCTCTCTCTCTCTCTCTATCTCTTTCTCTCTCTCTATTTATTTATATATATTTAATTCTTACTTTCGTTCGCTTTCTTTTTCCAATCACTCATTACAATTATACCACCTTGAACTGCCCGGAGACATACATCAACCCTAGAAACTGAAAGTGACACATTTTATTAATGTTTTTCGTCAATTGACAAACCACACGCAATAAATTAATTTGTTCGTATCTAAATGAGCAGTAGAAAGCTAAGGAAAGAACATGTTTTGAGTATATTTATGATTAAGACTAACAAGCATTAATTACTCTTTTTCTGCTAATACCTTTTTGTGAATATTGTTAGAAGAACCTCACAGCATGAGTGATTTTTAGAAGATTTGATTGTATAAGAATAAACTTAAATAACACACCCTCGGAATTTGGGTTTCTTTAAAAAATTTAACATAGGGTAAACGTACCTATAGTGGTGGTATTGCACTAAAATGCGTCTCATACGATAAATTAACAGTAGTTAAGTTATTTACGATAGTGTGAAATGTTCTCTAGCCTTTTACAAAGGATTTAAAAATGAAATGGGGCCATTCCGTTTCTTAGTGACCGAAAAATCCATTATTTTGTGAAAGATATCAACATTTTTCCAAAATCCTTAGGATTTCATAACGATACTCATATTTTTGTTAACGTTCTAAATGACCACATAACAACGCAATTACTAGTTTTTTAACATAATTGTTATCAAATTATATTGTTTTATTCAAATTCATTGGATTTTGACCATATTTACGTATTTTTAAGTGTTTTTTACGATAGTGCCATTATAGGTACACCAAACAGGCATGTTCCTATAGTGGTACTAGTTCTAAAATTAATAAAAACAGGTAATTTTAGATTTTTTTCGACGACATTTTTGACATGTCGTACTGTTTTCATTAAAATAAGCAACAAAAATGAGTTTTCTGTAAGTAATTTACCAAACAAATGCCAAAATTCGCTTATTTGGCTGAGTGAAAAATCGACTTCAAATCAAGCAAACTCTTCTGGGTATGGGTTGACCGGCAGGTGTTATTAAGTACTTTAGTCAATATTTTCATCAACCAAATTCATACATTTTTTACGATCAAATTACGAAAGAAATCATTATTATGGCAGTAATCCTTGCTATTCACACGAAAACAGCTTCAAAACTAAGTTATATTGATATTATACACTGTTTTGAGGCATCCTTGTTTACCACCACAACAGGAACACAATACGACGACTATAGGAACCATACCACCATTATAGGTACAACGAATCAATCACAAAAATATGTATTTTTTCGTAAATTTGATGTGTTTCATGGTAAAAATGGTTGTGATTGCGGAAATAAAACATATTCCAACTGTTATGTGTTAAAATATTCAGAAATTGTCCTTCCTGACACTATAAAAAACAATAAAATACATCTGTACCACTACAAATTGCACCACTATTGGTACATTTACCCTATTTATGTTTTGTGTTGCTACCGATCAATATTTGCTTTATATTATTTGCGTAAATTGGTCGTTATGGCATACCTGTTTTAAATAATGCATGTTTATCATAGTGAAAACGTGCGAAAAATCCCTAAAATGCATGTACTAGCGTAAATATTGTTTAACACATCCATTAAGACGAGCTTCTGACTTATAACTCTGAATATTCGTTCATTTCGAAATTCCTTAGCAAGATAGCATTTTATTAAGGTAATTATCTTCAAAAACCAAGATACATGATGAATTACTCATCGTCTGTTGCTTCTCCGGTGGCCTGTACGTTACTGAGTGAGTCGAAAATGTTGGCCTTCAAGAAACACTCCCCCCCCCCCCACATCTCTCCCCTTTCCACCAAAATATGAAAACAAACAGCATACGTCTAGAATCGGGATCTCATTCATCCCGTCCCACCATTCAATTCCTCCTTCAAAAACCACGAGCGCTATAATTTTTGCATTTGATTTTACAGCATTTTATTTCCATCTGAACAGGCAACATTCGTCACTTCAGTGGTGCATGGTTGGGTGGTGTTGTTTAGTGCACACAGCAACATAGCCCCATCTATCGTGCTTCCCGCTCGTTTGACTCGTGGGGTTTTATGCCCATTTGCCCACTCACACACACGAATGTAATTGGTAGTTTGTTATGCTTTCGAAGCTCATCATGGTTTTTGGCAGAGATGCTGTCTGCCGTTTTGCTGTCGCTTCCCTTCCCTTGTTCTATCGATGCTGCCTGTGGTGCTACTTGTTTGTTTACTGCCCCTCATTGCTCCTCCCCGGTTTCACATCATCTGGCAGCGCAATCAGTCGCTAGTGTACCTTTATTTTTCGAGGAATTATTTTAATTGGGATGCTCATAATCCGCATCTTCAGGCGATGAGGCCTCCCTGCCTTGCCATACATTGAGGGTAGCAGTAGTAGTAGTAGCAGTCGTGCCGACCAAATTTTCCTAGAAATTGTTGCAAAGTAACACAAAGTAATTGCACGGCAGCACACCCCGTTAAATCGGATTCCCGGAAACATCACGCAAAACGGTTTCGCCCATTCCATTCGTGTTGCTGAGCGTTCCAGCTGGAGATAATTGTCGACCAGTCGCGCGAAACTGGCGCCCAAGCCCCATGGAGCAGACTGAGCGAGTGATCGCGCAGTAATCATAGTTTAGGGTGCTTCACTCTGAGGTGGATGCGAAATGAGGTTCATTTTTTCCAACCGGAAAGGTATACAAGGCTTGAGGAAGGAGAATCAAAATGAGAACCTAAGAAAATCGCTCCAATATACCCTTCATAAGACCAGTCTTTTTCAAGACTGTCGTTGGTCACCGTTTGGTCATCGTTTGTATTCGAGATCTTATGCTAAGCGATGCTGTAAGTCTTGGCATGTGGCCACACCGGCCTCAACTCATACCTCATACTGCCAATGGATGCAAAACTGATGTATCGAACTCATCCAACAATTTCGGCAAGAGTTCGACATGTTTGTTACCCGATTTCTAACTAAAACAGTACCTCTTAAGCTGATGTTGAATTAGAAAGGGTAAAGTTTTCAAGTTTTTCGGAGGTCCGGCATTAGATACAAAAATAAATTAAATCAAAAATACCATGCTTTATAATCCATTTCCAATAGTTCCTTGAATGTCTTTTACAACGGGAGCAACTGTTCAAAAAATCAGCTCATTCAATTAAAAAGGACACATATATTTTAGCTATTTTGCGTGCTGCGACACTCTAACTATCGAGAAATCCAAGCATGAACAACTCCAATGAAAGCTGCCTAGCAACAATTGAAAAATTGGACGTACTTTGGTATGGTCTTTGGCTTTTAGTGCAAAGAGCAAAGAAGACAGTCATAGGATAGATGTCCGCATCTGTCACCGATAGACTATTGACAAAGACAAAAACTATTGACTATTGTTGTGGTAGTAGTTCGATATATTAAACAATATTATGATGAAGCATCAGATGCAATTTGCCCAGAGCAGCGGTCTCCAAACTTTTCATGTCGCGGGCCGCATTGCTTCATATCATTATCGTTGTTGAGGGCCATTTTAAAGTAACCTTTAGCTAATGCACGATCGTTTAATTCTCCATTTAATGAGAAAATACTCACTGAATGTATCAAAATTATACAGCTTTCATTATTCAAGCTCTTTTTGAAGCTTAAAAAGTAAACATTGAAATTTTGATTTAAATTATCATATAAACTAACTTGATTTTTTAGTCCTTACAAAGTCATCGCGGGCCTCATTATAAGCCCTCGAGGGCCTTATGCGGCCCAGGGGATGTAGTTCGGAGACCCCTGGCCTAAAGTGAGAAGTATTTTTTCCAGAAAAAAATCGCCAGAGTTTCTGTTGTCCTTGGAACAAATTAATGGTGTTATGACTGTTCAGTACGAATCACATTAAAACAGTAGACATAAACACGATGACTTTTGAATCAATTGTTCGAGCATTTCGTCTTCCATGATTTTATTAATTTGTTTATGAAGTGTCTGAGTTTAGCCAGTCCCATAAACTTACACGGAGTATCACTCTAGATTCGTCAACCTAATTATTAAAAGAGTTTTACCATTGCTTAGTGGAAAAAGTACTAAGTAGTTTAATGATTTTGATTTGAGTTGAGTAGATGACAAACAGATTAAAATTAATTGTGTACGTTATAATTAAAATTTTAGTTTTTACGATTTTTCATTTCTAAGACTTTCAACACAACGACAACGTGTTTTGACGTTTCAAGAACATAATTAACGTGCTTGTAGAATGTTTTTGTTAAACATCCTACAAGTCACCTCTTCTTCTGTCCAGCTCTTCACCTCTCACGACTTTGAAATCTTGAAAAAAAGGAACGAAATAAAGAATACAAGCACCTAAATGCGACACACTCTCAACACTATGCCGTGCCCTTTTCAGAGGTTTTTGTTTTGTTCGTTTTATGTACTGTGTATCCATTCTTCAGTTCCACCTCATTCTGAACCAGGCACGATGGTATGTATTCTTATGCTGCGCGTTTATGTTTTCAACACCCTTTCCTTCACTCTTCTTCCGCTGTACCCCTTCACCACTCCACACACACACACACACACACGTACAGACATCTGCCAACATTTGGCCAACACCATAATTCTTCTTCGCATCCCCCCCCTTTTCGCAGCATTTCATTCCGGCTGCTCTCCGCCGTAGGAACCGGCAAGTTTTGGAAACGACGCAAAAACAGCGCGACTCCACACTCGCTCGCCCGGCCCGGCGAAGGTCACCTCTAATCGCAACGCAGATGCCGCTGCTGAATGGTATGTAATGGTCGGTTCACCCCGGCCCGGCAGCACGGCGGAACTCGCACACCCACGAACCCGCCAGCACCGTTGCAAACCAAAATTCTCAAAATGCAGTAGCTGTCATTTCGCATGGTTGTTGTGTGTTTTCTTTCTCCAAAAACATGCCACAGACGCACACACACACACACACACACACACGGGGAAGGAAGGAAGGAACTGCGGGGTTGATTTTACCATCACAATAGACCACACGAGGAAGCATTCGGGGAAGGTTAGATGTCAACTCCACAGCCGAGATACGACGACGACGACACGGCCAAACTTGCGTCTTTGTGCGTCCTATATGGGCATGCAACGACACAGTCAGTACACACTCTACCTGTGTTGGGCGAAAACATTGTGAGGACATACATTAACAGTCACTACACGCCGATGGCAAGTATTTCTAAGGGCCTGCTTGCAATCACCATAAATAGGCGTTCCATTGTTTGGCGAGCTTTCTCACAGAAACAGACCGCGTGGAACCATTTTCGAAGATAAACGATTGCTGGTGTTGCGTTGGACAGCGTCTTTAGTGAAGACATCCAAGCACCATTAAGTGATGGTTTCTCATGCCTGATTGCTCCTCCCCAAACTGGTGAAGCTCTCGAGGATGAAACACCACTCCACCATCGTATTTCATCGTAAATCGCATTAGTTTTAGCAAAATGGGCACCCATTTGTCTCTTAAAACTTTACTTCTGCTCTAATCCATCTGAAGCAGAGTGTCGCGCTGCTCTCTTCGCCGACGGCGTGCGCGTCGAAACTATTAAACACACCAATTCATGATTCATTCATTGGTGATAGATTGGGGCAAGAAGGCAATAAAACGCCAAACGATTCTCGCAAATAAAACTAACCGTCGCATCGAAAGCTCAAACCTCAAACGATTAAACGATCCATTCTCTTGGTGTGTCCCACTTGTGTGCGGTATTAATTTATTTTCCTTACTTTAATCCCTCTCACCCCCGAAAGCGTCTCCTTCATTCCCATTCGAGTCGACATCCGGGAACTTTGGAAATGGATTTAATAATTTGTTCCATCCTTATCTGCGGGTAGCTCCCTGGGTTCGAAATTTTATCGTCCACATCCATCAGGATAACGGTTGCGGCACAAACCCCAAAACCTTACTTCTTTCCGAGGTACCAACAAAGTCACAGCCCGAGATTAGTCCGAGTGAATAGTTTCGGCGCAAAGATAAATAAATTCATCTGGATCTGGATCTGGATCTGGATTCATTGTGTTTGTATGGCTTTCGAGTATCGGGGTTGGGAGATTTTAAGACAAACAGGCCACACTACCGATCGTCTTCTAAATGGAGGTCATAGTGTAGTGGAGGGACGTGATAAACGTGTTTGCATTCTACCAGCCAATAAATCCGAATTTCCGAACGTCGTAATCCCTTCACCCGCTGTCGCACGCTCTTCCTCCTGCAGAACCAACTGTCCGCGCCGGTAATGAACGGATGTGCTCCTTCGCTGCACACTTCCTTTGCTTTGGTGGGTGAAAGATTTACTGCAATAAAGGGACACACATACGCGCGCGCACGCTCGTGTAAATTATACAACCTGCTCAAGCAGCCATTTCTAGGCGAGTGGTGTAGTAACGCACTATAAACTATAACTACTACCGGGCGTCTAGGATGGCGTCCGTCTCTCCCTTCTCTCTCTCTCTCTCTCTCTCTGGAAGACACCGCACACTCTGTACGCTGTACCATAAATCACTATCCAATTACCCACTTAATAAACTTCGTGATACGCGGTACCCGCTCGCTTCTTCGTAAGGTTCTTCATTTAATTTAATTTAACCACTGCCTTCCACCACGGAGATAAAGTACATTAGCGCCCCCCGTTTGGAAAGTGGCGCCTCCCTGAAACTAGCGAAACCACTGGGCACGGCCGCACGGCGAACCAACTACTATTCACAGTGTTTAATGTCTAATTTATGCACACAATATAACCTTACCACACACCCGATCGCTTTGCTAATGCGCACCCACCGTGCAATAGCGGAGGATGGCTTGCAAGAATGTCTTTGAAGAGATGCAGCAAAAATAAAGCTTTCACTTTTTAGCAGCGTCCAGCAAATGCAACAGAACACGCACACACACACATAAATATTGGGACTATTTTTTACAGCCATCGAGCGTTCGTTCTCCAGCCACTGCCTACTGCAACTACTAGGTTAACGAGCTGTCAGTCGGGGAGAGTGCAGAACAGATTGACAGTTGCTGATTGGGTTGGTTGTGTGGGGAAGGTGATGTGTGGCGCTTGCATGACGCTGCCGTTGTTGAGGGCATTAGTGTAGCATTTGGCATTGGCTGTCGAACACTGGCGCTGGGCGCTAGAAAAAAGCGTGACAGAATCAGGCAACATTGATCGGCACACTTCCTGAATCGGATAGGAACGGGTAGAACGTAGATCGTGTAGTTCGCGTGATGGATGTAATACAATTTATTCAACAAGCGTAGATGATTTGCCTGAGTTTTGCTCGGGACTATATAGCTGAATTTTTGGTTTCAATGTTGTCTTACTTCTTACAGCTTTTCTTACTTTTTACAGCACGAGAGAGCCTTAAGTAAGTCAAGAATTCATAAATGATAGGAACGAATATCGATAGGCATTATCTTTGACAGTATTTTTTACTGTAATATGTATTGTATCATTAGTATGATTTAAAAAAATATCTTATTTATTCTTTTTCTGCTTGGTTAGCGATACCAAATACACTATCTGGCCGGCCTATACACACTTTCAAGACTTATTGCTATGTACCAGGCAGCCGGTTAGTCAATACTTGCTACGAGGGACGGTCCATAATTCAATTTTATGTTTACTGACAACTTATATGCAAGAATACTTTTTGATAAGAAACATAAATCTTCACAACCTTTAATTCAATTCTAGGCCATGCTACAGATAACAACAAGTAGAATGATTGTTCAGTAACTGATAGATCATGTCATATTGAAACTCGATGCCACAATTCTCATAAATTCTAAAACCCATGTGAAATGTCTCAAAACAGCGGGAAATTAAATGCAAGCAACAAATATAAAATAAATCAATAAAAATCACAATCAATCAATTATGCTCAAACTACAACACAAAACAAACGAGTTTCCTTCTGCCTAAAAGCAAAACAAATCTCATCAAA
>AXCO02002248.1:0-28872 GCA_000473525.2 Anopheles melas | reverse complement strand
GGGGAAACAAGCCCTCCACTACGACCCGTTGTGCATTGTGTTTAGCTGCGTAGTGCTATGCGACACGCACACTCACAGACTTGAGTATCTCCCCAGACGTCAGCTTATCCAACAGTGTGCCCTCGGCCTTCGGGGTTCGTTAACGGGTGGCGCTGGGCAGTCAGTGGTCCTCCCTCTCCGTCCTCAAGAGAGCGCACCAAGCAGCTGGAACGACTGCTCTCAGCCGGGGTGGACGCGTTAGGTTTCGCTCAACCGCCATCGAAGACGGTTCGCAGTACGGCGTCGCGTTCGCGTCCGTTCCATTCCGTTTGTTGTTTGGTCATTTCGAAATTTCGAACAAAACAGTCCACCGTGTGTAGCATAAGTTTGGAGTTTTGTGGTGGTTGTCCCGTGCCAGTTGTTCTCTCCGTACGTTTGTAGTAGTGCCCTTTCCTTTGGGTCATTTCCGGTAGTAGTCCGACGCCAGTTCGGTGGGGCAGCCCGGCGGCAGATATTGATTTTCGAGTTGGGCACGTTATTTTTTATTTGTTGGTTGGGTATAATTAAAACCATTCCGTACGAGTTTTGTGTGTGGGTCGACAGTTGGAGGGGCTTTTTCGCTGCAGTAAAGCCCGGCAGCTAGCGGAAGGGGTAAAACCAGCAGCACTGCATACACTACAACAAGTGGCCGATGGACAGACAGTATTGCTCTTTGTGTGGTGTGAAATTTGCATGGCAACATAAATTAACATAAATTCGATTATCTAACCCCGCTAGCGCGCAGTGTGGCATGAATGTTTTTAAATGTGTGTGTGTTTCTGTGCGATGTGGCAAACAAAGGTCGTGTGGCTTTAACGTGTGTTCAGAGTATTGTTGTTGTTGTTGTTGTTGTTGTTGAGTAGTTGTTAAGAAAGAGAAGACTCAAAAGTACGTCCCAAAACAGTGCTTTAAATTACTAATCCCACTGCCACGCGAAACGCAATGGAAAATGGATCGCCAGCGATGTAATGCTCCGCCCGGCAGTTCCGGCCGACCAACGGATGATACGAAACGACGCAAACTGTCACCGGGCCGCAATGTTCCCGCAGAGCAGGGCCGTTCATCCGACGAGGACGACGAAGACAGCAATGCGGCACTCAGCACGCATCATTACCGCGAGGAAAAGATTCTCTCCGTGACGGCCCACTCGGGGACGCACATTTCGCCTGCCCGGCGTCCCAAGCCGGGGCCGGCTTTTACCTCCACACCGCGGGCGGGTGGGGAGGAGAAGGGTAGCCCTGGCGGGTCGGAGGCAAGATCTAACAGCCCGGCCTGGTACAGTGCCTACCGGAGCCAGATGGTGCACCGGATGATGGATGGCAAGCGACAGTATAACAGCAGCCTGAACGAGTACGATATTCATATTCTCGAGAAGCGAGGTAAGCGTTAGGATGGAGTTAGTGAGTTACTGAAGAAAGAGTTACACCGGGGTAAGGAAATCAATATCCGGATAAGTACCGAAAGGCATGCACAGATACTGCATGGCTCTCCCCGTGGCTTTCGACTAATCCAATAAGACGTTTGAAGGGTAACACACATTGCGCGAACATGGAAAGGGTTTTTGCATCGACACGCCTTAACCAACAAAACTAACTTCACTCTTCACGTGGGGCCCTTTGAGAGCGCACTCAAGAGCCCCTAAGCCTCGCGCCACCGACCCCCCCCCCCCCCCCCCCCCCCCCCCCCCCCCGATTGCACATCGTTGGTTGGAACCGGTATCTGCCGGCTTCGCGAGCAAAAAACACGCTAAAAAGCCGGTTCGCGAGGGCTGTTTGCAGCAGCAGCAGCACACATATAATTGATTTTGTGTGGTTTTGGTGGCTTTTGTGTCGGAGGATTGTGCAGTGCGCCCTCTGCACAGACACCACAACTCTTCGCACCATGCATCTTACGATCGTAAAAAGCGACGTTTCTTTACAACGCCACTACGCGAATGCGAAGCTCCGTTTTGTTCACCTAGCGAACTAAGGAAGAAAAAGCTGTTCAGAGTTTACTTTCCTTGTGCGTGAGGCGTCGGCGTTTTTGCTGCGAGCACAGCGAGACGTTACTTGCCAGCCCCAGACAGGGCTGTGCGCGTCGCATTTGATGGTTATCGATCGTGAAGGAGTGGGAGTAGAGTAGAGATAGTCTCATAAATCCCGGCATGTTTATCGCGCACCCCGGCACGTATCGAGTGTAGGCGCGTGGTAGGTGTGGTACTTCACGAATCACCCCGTCCCGTAGATAGGGGGCTCTCATCGTGCTAGAAGAAAATTATTAGCAAAAACCTTCCGTCCGTGGGAGGGCACTGTAGATTGGGGATGGGATGGGTGTGTCTCGCTCCAGCTGGAAGAGGTTTGGGTGTAGTGGGTTTGGGTTTTGCTTCTTGGTTAAGATATTGCTACTGTTGTGTTTCGGGTTTTTTGCTGATATCTTTCGCATATCAACACATTTGGTGCACATTCTCGGTTGCGAGCAGTCGATAAGAATATCAAACGTACGAGTGAAGAAACAAACAAAAAATGGAACCGGTTTCTTAGCGACAGGCACAGCCCCGTGTAAGGTTGTAAACATGTATGTTAATGGTTAAAATAAACGAGATAAAATGCACTTTTTTGGTGTAGCAGGGTCTGAAGAAATGGTCGGGAATCGTGTTTAAACAGCTCGAAACTGGATCTGGAACTGGGAGCGGGTTGGATCGAAATTAAAGGAGGACACATACGCTCTTTTCCCATTTGCTGCTGATTGCGGTTAACCAGACTCTAAAGAAAAAGTTCAAAATATATTGGAATTGTTTTTGACATTTTCTGGAATTGAAAATAGCTAAACTATGTTCATTATCAACACCTTTCGTTTGACTTTGTTGGAACATTGTGCAATTAGGAGCAAGTATTTGTCAATTAAAAATGAAAATAATGAAGAAACAAAGTGATAAGTGAAAGAGACTACACATGAAGTATAAATCAACGCGAGAAAAAAAAACTAAATTATGTTATATAAAGACCGATTGACTTGACATTGTGCTCTTGAAAAAGTGAATATTTATTGCGACAAAGCAAAAGGGCAAATGTTTCTATTTTTGTTTTCATTTTTTCATTGCACGAAACCCCACAAGATCACCCCCCCCCTCCCCCCAACCACACACTCACATGACAGGCGAGGGCAACCTGTAACACGATCATTTTTGCATTTTTATTAACCACGTGGTGATCTCACACAGTAGCAGTCGCCGGCACACAGACGACCGCTTCTCGATCGCTTTGCAGTGCAATGACGTCGATGAGGAGAGGGTTGGGGCGAGGCTACTACTGTATGTATGCATGTAACTACTTTTACAATACCCCATCTACCAGCGTGCGCTCGTTAGTCACGTGTTTCATCAGTTCAATGCTAATCGATTGTGTCGGGAGGCGCTATTGCGGTAGAAATATCCATAAAGGCAAATGCACACAAACAGTATGGCAATACTTTGTAGATTTATCGTTGCGAGCAGGGAGGGCTTTGACGATATTCATCGAAACTGTTTGCGAAATGATTAACGATGATATGTATGGCCGCCTGTGGGAGTATTGTGAGTGAAGAGCACTTTCAAGCGAAAAACCCACAAATGATGCAATGTTCTGCGGGACAAAACAAAAAAAAACCCTCAATAAACTGAAACAATCAGTACCTTGTGGGTTGAGCAAACCAAACTAAAACTAATTCCCAACAATTAAAGCAAATTGGGCAGGGCACAAACTTGGCGCAAACATGCGAACCGAGCTCTAATCGTGCCCAAAAGCCGGCGCCATCAATTCGCTTGGTGTACACGGCACAAATCCAGCACAAAACATGGAGATATGCTACTATATATTTTATCCTCGCCGGTTGCATGGAAGGGATTATAAAACAATTGGAAGCAAAAAAACAAATAGAAGAAGTGTTGTAAACCATTCAACGGTGCTGTGAATGCCGGGCGTTTCCGTGAGACAGCCGGTTGTTTGAGTGAAATAATTCAGAAACAAACAACATTCCGCCAAGCGGGGTGCGTTTCTATGGTCTATCCGAAGTGCCGGAGGGAAGCACCGGTGGAAAGGACCAACGGCACCACGTATCGTATCGGAATATCGGTGGTACTTCTGCTTGTGCATGCCCGGAATGGAACTGGCAAAGGAATTTATTTACTTTCCGTACCATGGTAACGAATTTCGAATGAAAAGTTTCACCGCGGTACGAACATCGTGGGGTCCGACACACGGGCTCTAGTAGGTTGTAGCAGTTTGAACGGGTAAGGTCGATTCGGAAGTGAACTTTTGGGACCTCTGGGTGGGTAGTTTTATGTGTGTGTAGTGTGTGAAATTTTGTGTAATAGCTTCTTGATAAGGTGATTGGAGAAAAATCTGTGAATTAGTTTGATCTTTTCTACACAAAACAGAGCTGTAAGTGATGACGTACTTCGCTGCGCACAGATGAAATCACATAAAAGTTGCTGAAACTACACACATATTTTATATGTGATATTAATTCATTTTTCTCCCATTTGTATTTCCCAGATGAACAAGAACGTGTACAGAAGAAAACTTTCGTGAACTGGATTAACTCATTTTTAAGCAAGGTAAGTGCGTTTTTCACCTTAAACAAGCTAAGTGTTACTGCATCAAACGGCAACGCCCTGTCGATGAGAAGCCCCCATTAAAACTTGCCCCTAAAACATGCCCCCAGAACGATTTACTGACAGTTACTTAGCTCTGCTTCATGGAAAAGCAAACATTACTAAAGGATTCGTTCCGCCTAGTTACTGGCAAAAAAGGGTATCGAAAGAACCCCACAACCCATTATGATACGCTATCGTGCGAAAAGCAGAAGGCTCACATGCCTAAAGTAGTGGAAAATTAGGTCATCCACCATGGATGTTTGGTTGCCAACACCGTCGGGCAATGCATTAAAGTTGCTAGCAGGGATAAAAGCTTGTTTGTTTCGACCGTGTTAGTTACGGCGGTAGAGTCAGTGATAGTGGTTGTAGCTGTAATTGCTGGAAAAAGAAGGTGTTACGGAATGAAGTATTTTGATAGGGAATAGGGGTTCAAAGGCTTCCAGACATAGGGAAGAACCTAAAAAGGGTCTATTAGAACATGGTTTCGCTTTTCATATCACAGTGAAGGAATGTTTATTTTCACTCATTCCAGCAGATTTGTTCCGCCCTATCGATCTCGACTAATTTGGTCCTTTTTAATTTCCTTTGGAAAGTTTCAGCAGTTTGTACTGCTTTTTTCTGATTGGCTTTGGCCATTCGGAGAGGACATGACGGAGCTGGGCTTCAAAATGTACAGTTTCTTTCGTTTGCCAACGATAGGCAAGTTTGTAGCCATGATTACGATGATCGTACAGGATAACACCAAAGTCACATGATTGGAGAACATTTTCTATGACGGCAGTGCGGAGAGAGACCTCCGAAGGTACTACATCAGGAAAGCGGTGTTTCAAGTGTTGGCAGATGGCTGTAATTGTTACTGAAAGACAAAATGTTTCAATGGTTTTGAAGAATGTCTTCGAAAGAGTAGAGTACTTACAAGCATGATTTGATTCGTGGAGAATGTACAGAATTGCCGGAGATAACATTGGAGAAGTTTAAAATTTGGAGAGTGTTTACGATTTTTAAGTGAAAGAATGACAGTTTGGTTACAAAACAATGGTTTCTTGGATACAGGAATGCAATTTTAAAGAAGAGTTTCTATCGAATGCATATAATCTACTACTGAATGAGCTAATCAATCGCTATGAGTGATGCAATGTGCTTCGTGCGTAAAGGTTAAAGTTCTACGCCCTGAAATGGTATAATGTTAGTGAACAAATCCGACTTTCTATTCCCACCCAAGCATTTTTGCAACACCTTTTCTCCAGTTCAATCGATTAAAGTTTGATTGTTTTGCACGCCACGCGTCATCGTTGCACCTTTTTGTTTTTGCTCTTCCCATTTCCAGCGCATACCACCATTGAAGGTCGAAGACTTGATCCATGACCTTAAGGATGGCACCAAGCTGTTGGCCCTGCTGGAGGTGCTGTCCGGCGAGAAGCTACCGATGGAAAAGGGAAAAGTCCTGCGTCGGCCCCACTTTCTGAGCAACGTTAATACCGCACTACAGTTCCTTACCAGCAAACGTATCAAGCTAGTCAACATCAACCCGTCCGATATTGTCGACGGACGTCCGGCTGTGGTTTTGGGCCTGATCTGGACCATCATTCTGTACTTCCAAATCGAGGAGAACAGTCGTATTCTGCATTATCTGAACGAAAATTTGAGCGGCTCGTTGAGTTCGCTGGGCAGTAGCAGTTCCGCGTCGAACATACCGAGCTTGAGCGCGAACAAGCAGGTAACGTACAGTGGTACGGCTACGGTCGCAACGAGCAGCAAGGAGATGATGAAACAGGGCCCCAAGAAGACACTCCTTACGTGGGTGAACAGTGCCTTGCCAAAGTAAGTGTTTGGAAGTGTGTATTTACTAGGAGGTGTTATAAATAATCTAATGTTTCTTTGCGTTTGCAGGACAACGGGCTTGGAGGTCCGTGACTTTGGACCGAGCTGGCGCGATGGCATTGCGTTCCTGACGCTGATCGATGCGATCAAAACGAACGTCATTAACATCGCCGAGATGAAGAAGTATAACAACCGGTACCGTCTTGATACGGCGTTCAATGTCGCGGAGTCGGAGCTGGGCATTGCGCGTCTTCTGGATGCCGAAGATGTCGATGTCAACAGTCCGGATGAGAAGAGTATCATGACATACGTCGCACAATTTCTACACAAATACCCGGACGTGAAGGTATGGTGTTGGTAGACATGTTGGATATTTCTCACATTAATCTGAATCTCTTCTTTGCAGAATATCAATTCAAAGAGTGACAGCGAGCGCGAACTGCTGGAACTCCTGGATTGGCTTCGCCGAACGGTACGATACTACGATGGCATGCACGGCAAGTACCCCAACAACTACTCCATGTACGAGAGCGTCAACGGCGAAAAGCTCGAGAAGCAAAACATCTACAAGAAGGTGAAGAGCATCAATGCCGCCAAGATGACGCCGGAAGTGCAGGAGCTGAACAGTCTGTGGACCCAGCTGGAGCGTCACATGCAGCAGTGGCTCTGGTATCTAGACAGCAGCCTGCCGGATCAGTTCGGTGCGATTGGCCGTTGGTTAAGCAATGGAGAGAAGCTGCTAAACGATGATGACATCCCGAACAACATGAACGAAGAGACGGCTTCACTGATCAGCAAGAAGCTCGAGGCGCACAAGCAATTCTTCGCCTCGTACTACGAGGTGCGGGAAACATTTAACAACGTGAAACTTACTCCACTTGCTAAGAAGGTCCCGCTGGGACAGTTGCAAAACATGGAAAAGCGACTGCTTGATATCGAACCGTGCGCTAGACAGCGTCGTATTAAGCTGAAGTATCTGGAGCACAAGTGCTGTCTGATCGCTTTCCTGAATCTGCTCGAGAACAAGATCAACGGTGTGAAGTACAACAACGAGGAGACGGTGAAGCAATCGCTGGATCATCTGAAAAACTTCGTCACACGTAACCAGATTATGCAGGAGTTTGAGAAGGCGCTGATCGACATGCGGCAGGTGATCGAGGAGTACAAGATCGATGGTAACATCACGAAGAAGGAGATGTACAATATTGATGTGTTCCTACACGAGATCGAAGACCGCTGGAAGAACGTTTCGTCCCGGTTGATCTGCACGGAAACGATGCTCGAGGATGTGCTGTCGCATTGGCAGCGCTGGCGCACGCTGGTGCATGAGATCGAGACGTGGCTAAGGCAGGCGCACGATGCACTCCAAGGCACGGAAGACGAGCGGATCGAGTTCTTCCAGAACATCAGCGTGTACAAGGAGAAGTTTGATGCGTTGACGGATACGTTTAATATTCTGAAATCGACCTGCGACCAGGAGACGGCCATTGCGCTGGAACGAAAGTATGCGCAGCTGGGCGGACATTGGGAGCAGGTGTTCCAGCACACCAAGCAGTATCTGCACGTCGGAGACATTCTGCAGCATCGTCAAAAGTTCAAGGCTGATGCGGCGCAGCTGAACGAATGGATTCAGCGTACTGAGACGGCATTGGGACGGAACAACTTGCGCGATGCGGCTGAGATTCGGCGTTGCGAGACGGAAATCAAGCAAATTGCTTGCGAAATTGAAGCGATGGAGGAACTGTTCAAGTCGATCAGCCGTAGCTTCCAGGCATTGATCAAGGAGTACTCGCGCGATGAGGTCGACCGTATGATGATGATGATGAAGAAGCAAAAGGAAGCGTTGGTTAGGGTGCGTGCACAAATACCGATCAAGCTGCACTTGTTCCATCAGCTACTGACCCAGCAGGAAGCACTCGAAACGGGTCAGCGAGAAATCGCTCAATGGTTGGATGAGGCCGAGAACCTACTGATATCTTACTCCTTCACCAACGATCCACAGCAGACGAAGAACAACCTCGCCAAGCATAAGGCTTTCTTCAACCGCACACTGTACTACAAATCGATGCTGGAGAGTAAAAACAACGTGTTCCAAAATTTACTCAAGCTTACCGATACGGACAGCAGCATCGATATGAGTGATGCAGCTACTAAGATGAAGCAACTAAACGATCGCTTCGCCTACGTCATCAACAACGCAAACGATTGGGAGTACAAGCTTCAGGAAAATCTACGCGTCTGGGAAAACTTCACCGAAAGCAAACAGAAGGTTGAGTCATTCCTCCGACAGGCGGAAGCCTTCCAGAAGTCAGCCATCCCAGTGGACAAGGAAGCGGACGCAGAGTCCCAGCTGGAGTTCTTCAACTCGGCCGACCAGACGAGCATCAACACGCTCGAGCGTCACACGGAGGATCTGCTAAAGTATCTGCCACCGACCGAACAGCAAATACTGATCGCCAAGGTGGAAGACATCCAGCGCCAGTGGAGTGAAGTGATCCAGCAGATCCCGCTCCATCTACTGAAGGTTGAGTTCCGGCTGAACGAGCTAACGTTCAACGGATGTGCGAACGACATCGAGAAGGAGCTGAACGCTGAAGAGCAGGCGTTCAACTGCAACGAAAACTTTGAAGCCATCTTGCAGCGTAATTTGGACTACTTCAAGAAGAACGATCTCCAGCGGGTCGAGCAGGTGCTGGGCAATATGGAGAAGATCAACTACATCTATCTCGAAAAGTCTGCCAACGACCAGGCGCTGGCTCCGCTTTATCAGCGGGCGAATGATAGTTGGATTGCGATCTGTAAACGAATTGACAGCGTGCGCAACATACTGCACAAGATTCCGGCCCAGTGGGACGCTTACCACGCCAAGTTCGACGAGATGAACGGATGGATGGATCGAGTGGACGAATCGCTGCGCCAGATCATGGTGGAGAAGCAGACGATGGAAGAGTTTGAGCAGGAAAAGGCGACCTTCCAGGTAAGTCGGGTGTGAGATTTCGGTTATTATCTGAGCTACTAAACTATACTAACTGTTAAATAATATCACTTTCCATGCTAACTGAAGCTAAAAACAATCATGGTAAACTGTCATAAATGTCACAAATTATCATGTTGATTTTTTTTAAATCCATGTGTTTAATGTTCTAACTCCCATTTTCTTTATCCTTCAGAACATCTGCTTTGAGGCCGATGCAAAGCGTGAAGACATGAAATGGCTGGTGAAAACGTTGGACTTCTTGCTGAGCCACACCAACGAAGAGCAGGCCACGATCGAGCAGGAAAAGATCGAGAGGCTGATTGCTCGCTACAAAACGCTCATACCGACGATCGAAACCACCATGACCAAGACGGAGGTGTTCGCCAAGTGCTACACGTACCGCCGGGAGGCACAGGAGATATGCGACCTGCTCGATCGCATCAAGTCGCAGGCTCGCAGTGTACCGCCGCCAGAAAGCTACAAGCGCGTGAACGAGATGATCGAAGAGCAGCAGTACTCGATTAAGGAGCTGGACAACCAGCGAGCTCACATCATGAAGATGCTACAGCGGGGCAAAGATCTGAGCAAAAATCCAAGCGCACCGCAGTTCATCGCGGGTGAGATTCGTCGTCTGGAGACAGGCTGGAACGATACGTACAATGAAGCAGCTGAGAAGGTACGCGCGTTGAAGGCGATCCAGAAAGTTTGGGGCGATTACAACGAGCAGAAGGGACAGATCGTTGGTCTGCTGAACACGGCTGAGATGGAACTGCGCTCGGTCACGCCGTTGCAGACGGATCCGAAGAGCGTCACGCAGGATTTGGAGATGAAGCGCCAGCTGGCATTGAACTTGAAGCAGGCGTCCTCCAAATCACTGCTGCAGCTGAACGATTTGTGCCGTGATTTGGGCATCTCACTTCCACCGACGACGCGACAAGTGATCGAGAAGGAAGTGACCGATCTGGGCAAGCGGGTTGACAACACGGTCGACTACGTGGAGCAACGTGTCGTCTACCTTCAAGACTACAGCGACAAGTGGAACGAGTACAAGCAGCGACTGGACAGTCTGAAGAGCTGGGCCAACAACGTGTACCCCAAGATGGTAGCTGCGATCAAGCAACCACAAATCAGTGCCGAAGATCGAGTGCTGAAGGCGAAACAGCTCGAAGGTGTCTTGGGCGAGAAGATTCGTCAGCTGGACGTACTAAACGCAAGCGCGGCCGATCTCGCCTCGAAGGAAGGCAACCTAAGCGAGATGAAGCGCCTAAAGGCGGAGGTCGTCCATCTGCAGGGCACCTTCACCGAGCTGCACCGTATGGTGGACAGCGAGAAGGCGCTGGTCGGCGAAGACTTTGAGACGTGGAAGAGTTACACTCGCGACATGGACAGCCTGAAGGAGTGGGTCGAGCGGGCCAAGCTTGCGCCGGAGCTGGAGCAAATTCGGCCTTCGACCCTGCCGGAAGCACGCGCCTACCAGGGCCGTTTGGAAACGTTTAACGAGCAGTGCGAGGGCAAGATGGACGAGCTGCAGAACGTGATCAAGAGCTCACAGAACATCCGGTACGGCGTGAAACCGTCGGAGGAAACGGATCGGTACTACATGATCGTTTCGAGCATCTACGAGAACGTGCAGCATTTGCTGAACAAAACCGGCAAGCTCGTGACAAACTGGGCCCTGCTGGATGGAGATTTGGAGAAGCTGAATCACTTCATTGAGCGGGCCGAGGTACGGATGGGTGAATTAGTCACTGCTCATGCTCCAGGCCTACCCATCGATGTGCTGGAAACGAAGATCAAATCGTTGAAGCTGTTCAGCAACGAAATCTCCGAGCAGCAGGCGAAGCTGATCGCGCTCGTCCACATGTTCGATCAGATCAACCACAGCCTGTCGGAGGACGGTGTGAACGGGGTGCGCGACAAGCTAAAATCGGCTAAGGATCGGCTAACCCGGCTGAGTGATGATGCGCGGGCTCAGATTAACTCGAACTATGAGTGCATTGTGGAGCAGCAGAGCTTTAACACCCAGATGACGGACTTTAGCAACTGGATGGATCAGATACGGACGAGCATTAGCGAGCTGGAGAACACGGCGGTAGATGAGATCGAGCTGGCGGCACAGAACGTGCAGTATCTGGTGCAGCAGCACGCGGACAAGCGCAACACGTTCAACCACATCTACGCGCAGGTCAAGCAGCGGAGCCTGACGAACAATCCGATGGAGAACCAGCTGCTGAACGAAACGTACAGTTCGCTGGCTAGCAACTACCAAAACCTGGAGTCAAGCCTGCTGCAGATGAGGGACTTTTTGCAGAAGTGGCTTGCGTTTTTGCAGTGGCACAACACTACGAAGGACCAGCTGGCGTATCTGCGGGAGAGTATGATCAAGTACGATGTGTCGAGCGAGGAGCAGCTGAACGATGCAAATCGGCGCATCCAGGAAGTGGGCACGGGATTAGAGAACTGGCGCCGTTTGTCCCTTGCCATGGAGCAGGAGCCGTGCATTTCGTTCCACGATAAAGTCCACAAACCGGTCAGTGCGATTACGATGATTGCGGATCTGGATCATAAGCTTTCGAGCATTCGGTCGCAGGTGGATGGTAAACTGAAGGAGGTGGAAAATACGAAAGATCGCGTTGCTAAGTTCCACCAGTCGCAGAAGGAACTGACGGATTCGCTACGTGGAATTGAGGAGAAGCTGAAGGGTATCGTACAAGCCGCTCGGTTGTCTACGCTCGACGATGGTATGGAGGATTTGTCCACCCTAAACGAGAAGATCAGTGAACTGTGCAGCGCCAAGGCACAGGTACAGTACGAAGGCAACTTGTTGCTGAAGCAGGACGTCGTTGATACTGGAATTGCGGTTCAGGAAGAGCTGAGCAAGCTCGACAAGAAGGTGACTGATTTGCAACAAGAGTCCGACGAAACACTGCGCGCCTTCTCCACCACAAGCGATTTGTATGCCGACTTCAACAAGTACAACATGAGCTTTGCCAACGAGCTGAAGCAGATCGAGGTGCTCAACAACGCTACGGTGCTGAACTTTGACAGCAAGCCCGCCCTTCAGCAGGCTCTGGATCAGCTGAAGAAAGCGTCCGAGACGATGACGAAAAAGGTAAAGCGAAGCCTCGATGTGGTAGCGGGCAAGGGAAATGAGTTGGCAAAAACCTTCCGTGCCTACAACCCGACCGATTGCGACAACATCCTGGACATCATTCGCCACAACAACGAGCAGTTCAAGGCGAATCTGGAACGCTTGATCGACAACTCGAGCGTGCTCGACCAGAAGGTGGCCCTGTATAAGCAAGCAGAAGAGCTGTACCAAGATCTGGACGAGTGGCTGCAGTCCAAGCGCGATCAGCTGTCACGCGTGCTCGAAAATCCCGGTGAGATTGAGAGCAAAATTGTGACCTACCGTTCGGAACTCCCGGCCCAGCAAGCGTTCAAAGAAGCGCTGGACGGACTGTTGCAGGAGTTTAAGAAAATGAATGGTGGCACCCTGCCGAAAGACCTGCACGGTATGTCGATGCAGCTGGACGATGCGTTCGCCGCGATCGAAGAAACAGTGGGTCGTTTGAACAACCGAATGTCCGAGTATACTGCCGACGAGCGTCGGTTGAAACTTTCGATCAAGGGTATAATTGAGCGTATCTACAGCATACGGGAGGAGATCGTGGGCTGTGATGATATGACGCTGGACAGCGGCAAGCAGCTGGTACATCTCGCTGGATGTCGTGAGTTACGCCGCAAGTTGAACCGAGTCGGAGAGGAAATCACCGATCTGAAGAATGAGTTCGCCGCGATGGAAGCAAAGTACGATCAGGGCATCAAGGAGGCATCTACCGTAGGAAAGGAGATCCAGAATCTCGACCAGCGTTTCGGGCTGGTGATGAACAGCTTGAACGAGGTAGAGACGAAGCTTACCAAGGGTGTGGAGAAGTCTTTCAAGGACAAACTCGGTGCACTGACGCGAATGATTGGGGCGCAGAGTGAAAAGCTGAACTGGTGCGCACCGGAGCCGACGAGCGACAAGTACCAGCTGGAGGTGAAGCGTACCACGCTGAACGATGTACGCACCAGCACCGAGGACTGCGAACGTATTCTCGGTGAGGTCGAACGATCACTTACCGGCGCTGTAGTGGAGCTGTTCACACCGGCGAAGGTTAGCAACATGTCGGACGAAACGCAGGAAGTTAGCAAGCAGCTCGAATCGTTGAAGCGTGCCTTCCAGGAGACGGAGAAGCAACTGACGGACAACATTGCCCTGTGGCTGAGCTACGAAGGTATCTCAGAAGAAGTCATCCACTTCCTGAAGGATCTGGAAACGCGCAATCGCATGGAAACGGTGCTGTTGATCGATTTGGCTAGTTTGGGCGAGAAATCGAAGGAAGTTGGCGAGGCACGTGCAATTCTAGAGGAGTTCAAAGTGAACATGGATCAGCTGCAGTCGGTTGGCAATCAGCTAAATGAGGTCAATCCGGAATCACGTGCACTGGTGTTGGTGCATCATCTCCAGAACAAGTACCACACGTTCAGTAAGTACTTCACTCAGCTGCTCGATCGACTGGAGGATGTACGATTGAAAGATGTCCAGTTCCGGGAAGCTGTTGATAAGATTCGTCACTGGCTGCGCGAGATGCAGAACAAAAAGCATGCACAAAACCTGGGAGCGGAGGCACAAGTACAGGCCCTGTCTGATCGTGAGTACGAAGCTGCCAAGGCGCTGCGAGCTGAAATTCTGTCCAAGGATAGTGCGCTGAACGAAACATGCTCGTTGGGCGAAAATCTTTACGCCGAGGTTAGCGTTGAGTGTCGCGAGAGCATTCGTGATGAGATGAAGCGCCTGCGTGGTGACTACAACGCTCTACTTGAGGAGGTTAGTGGTGGCATTAAGCGCATCGAAGCCGATCTGATAAAGAAAAAGTCGATTGACGAAAGCCACAACCAACTCAACAATTGGCTTGCAGAGTTGCGAGGCAAGATCACGTCTGGTTTGAGTGAACGATATGCCACGTTGCCAGAGAAGAAGAGCGCCCTGTACAGTGGCAAGAACATGCAGAAAGACATCACGGTGCACGAGACGAATCTGGACCAGATTCAGAAGAAGGTGATGGCCCTACCGGATCGAAGCTCGCTCGGACAGATCGAGGAAACGCGCCAGAACTATGGTGCGCTGCGGGAGGAGCTCGATCGTAAGGTGGCACTGCTTGAGCAAGCAATCAAGTCGCACGAGCAGTACAACGCTATGCTGGAGAAGTCGCGCGACTGGCTGCTGAAGCTACAGTCCCAGACGGAGGAGATGTTCAGTGACGGCGATCTTACCAAGGCGAAGTTGGAGGAATACCTCATTCTCGTTGACACGGTGCTGACGGAGGAGGAGCCGGCGCTGGATGATGTGAACGAGTGTTACAAGCAGTTTGCTGTTGTGATGGCACAGACGCACGAGAACGGTCATTCGGAGTTGCTGCGAGCGTTCGAAGATGGTAAACGCCAGTGGACGACGTTCTTCGACAAGTGCCGTGCGTTCAAGGCTCGTTCGGCTGAGTCACTGAAACAGCTGGACGCTTTCAACGCTCGACTGGAGGGAGCGCTGGTTTGGTTGGCGAGCAAGAAGGGCGAAATCAGAGATGCCACCGCACAGGGACCACTCGACGCGAAACAACAGTGCTTGGAATCGTTGAAGAAGCTGCGTGACGCCATCCAGAGCTACGGTGTGATGGTGAGCGGCATCCTGGAGGAAAGCCACCAGGTCAAGTCAAAGTTTGATGTGAGCGGTAAAGTGGGCCAGCTGCAGAACGAGTATCGCATTGTTGCAGGACTGTGTGCGGAAGCGATTTCGAAAGCCGAGTCTACCCTGCACGATCAGAGCGATTTCAACCAGGCGTACGACGAGTTTGAGGCCCTGTTGCGTAAGAATCTCGAGGGACTGGAAGAGTTCCGGGTGCTGGTGGGTGATCTGAGCGTGTTGCAGGAGCGTCAGCTCCGGCTGAAGGAGATCGCCTACAAACGGCTCGATGATAGCAACCCGTACGAAGATCTGATCAATCGGGGCGAGAAGCTGTACTCGTACACTAGTCCCGAGGGTCGTGAGCTGATTCGCCAGAAGCTGGGTGCTATCCGGGATCTTTGGGATCGATTCTCGGACGAGCTAAACACGGTAACTCAGCGGTTGGATCAATGCATTCTTCAGTTTGGAGAGTTTTCACTGCAGCAGGAGCAGCTATCCAAGTGGTTGAAGGACATTGAAAAGTCGATGGAAGTAAATGCCGAGCTCAAGGCTAACATCCAGGACAAGCGTACCCAGTACCAGAACCACAAGCTAATGCACCAGGAGATTCTATCCCAGGTCGGACTGGTCGAGTCAGTTTGTGCCAAGGCACAGCAGCTGCTTACTCTGACGAAGGATCAGCATCTGCAGAGCTGTGTCGTATCGATCAAGGACACGTATCAGGGCATCGTGCGCAAGTCGGGCGAACTGTTGGAGAACCTGAACGCTTGTGTACAGGCACACCAGAGCTACGTGACTGCCGCCAGCAAACTGCGCAGCTGGATCAATGAGGAGAAGGATAAGGTGTTTTGCTGCGAGGAAACGGGCGGCGAGAAGGGTGAGATCAACAAACGCATCGAAGCGCTCAGCAATCTGAAGCTTGGCAAGGCAAAGGGTGATGAGCTGCTCAACGCGCTGGTACAGTGCTTTGAGGCGATGAAGGAAAGTACATCGGCGGCGGGTATTGGTACGGTCGAAAAGGAGATCGGAGAGTTGCGTAACGAGCTGGCTAGTTTGTATGGACAGATTGAGGAGTTGATCGGTAGCCAGCGCAAATCGCTGACCGGATGGAGTCAGTTCGATCAGGATCTGGACGCGCTTACGAAGTGGTGCCGCTCGATGGAAGGCATTTTCCGCGAGCAGCAGCTGTACGATTCGCTCGAGCGCAAACAGCAGCAGCTGGAGGTGTTCCGCAAGAACCAGGAAGCTATCGGGGACAAGCAGAAGCAGATCGACGACTTCGTGACGATGGCACAGGCGCTCTTTACGAAGACGGGCGTGGAGAAGATTAAGTTCTACATCAACCAGCTGATCAATCGCTACCAGCTGCTGCAAGTTCTAAGCAAGGAGGTCGCGAACCGGGCTCAGAACATCGTCAACGATCATAAGAACTATCAAGAGCGGTACAACGAGAGTGCCGCTCGGTTAGCCGAGGTTGAAAAGGATCTAGAAGTGCTGGGACAGGAGAAGCTCGCCGCAGCCAACCAGTCGAAGCTGCAGCAGTTGGAGATTGAGAAGGAACGATTTGAGAACAATCTGACCAGCCTAGTGACGGCCAGCGAAAAGGTCCTACCCGAAACGAATACCCAAGGTCGGGAGAAGATTCGCGAGGAGGTGCGTGAGCTGAAGGATCGATGGGATCAGATCATTGCCGGGTTGAACAACCTGAAGAAGCAGCTGGACGTACGCTCGATCCAGTGGTCCTCATACCAGGACATACTGCAGCAGGTGCTGAGCTGGTTGGACGCTACGGAACGCAAAATCGAGCCAAACGAATCCCAAAGCTGGAACTCCACGCAAGAGATCCGCTCGAAGCTGTTCAAGTACAAGGCGATACTGCAAGAGATCAGTGGTCATCGGCGCGTGATCGATTCGCTGAAGGAAAAGGCCGACTCGCTCGGTGCAGACGCCCAGAACGAAGACATCGCGGCAAAGGTGCAGTCGATTACGGAGCGGTATGAGCTGCTGAAGAAGTCGTGCAGTGATTTGATCCGTCGGCTGGAGCAATCGCTTGAGCTGTGCAATAAGTTCAACGAGCTGCAAAAATCGTTGCTAGACGAGCAGGACTATCTGTTCGGGGAGTTGAAGCAGCTATCCGATGTGTCCGGTAACAAGCGAGCGGTGCAGGAGAAGGTCCAGAAGATTGACGATCTGCAGCAGGCGAACGGCAAGATGGAGGAGAAGTTCAAGAACCTCGCTAAGTTGATTACGGACAATAATGATCTGATTTCGTACGGTGCCAAAACGGTCATGGAGCAGGATCTGCAAAAGATGAAGGCTGACTTTGAGAAGTTTATCGGTTCTATTGGGGACGCCCGAGTGGAGCTGCAGAAGCGTATGCAGCTGTGGGACGATTATCAGCGTGATCTGGATCAGATCAGTGCGTTCTTGGCCGAGGTGGAAGACACTATGCGCGGATACACACTAAAGAGCAGCTTGAACGAGAAGCAGGAGCAGCACGAGTATTATCAGGCGCTGCTAGGTCGATTGAAGCAGAATGCGCTCGAGTTTGATAAGCTGCTGGACAAGTCGTCGGAGTTGCTCCAGAGCAGTGGTGATACGAAGATATCGTTTAACATGCAGCAGCTGAAGGCACGCGCCCAATCGGTGGAAGGTACGGTGAAGGAGCTGGCGAAGAAATGCGAGGCTGCTTACGGTGATCACAAGCAGTACCGGCAGCGGTATGACGAGTGTGACAAAGAGTTGGACGAAATTCGAGACGTGTTTGATGGGTGTCGTATGCAGCATGCGCAAAGCATTCAAAGCAGCAATCAACAGGCGGATCCACAGGCAGTTCTCGGAACGATACAGACGCTGCTAGCGAAGCATAATGTGGTGACGGTGCAGTGCAATGCAGTGTCGGATAGTGGCGAGCAACTGTACGCTACTACTGCGTCCAAGGGTCAGCAGATGATACGTAGCGAAATCCAGGAGTTGACGGCCAAGTGTGAACGGTTGTTTGACGAGGTTAATGATTATGCCCGTTCGTACGAGGGCCGGCTGGCGAAGCTGTCTGGTTTTATGGAGAAAGCTGATCAGCTGCAGGAGTGGCTGAACAGTGTTGAGGGACAGCTGGGTCGTGGTAGTCTCATACTGAAGCCAACGCTCGATGAGAAGTGTGCCCAGCAGCAAGCTTACGCGGAACTTCTAAACGATATCAAGAACCATCGACCAGAGTTGAACAATGTGCGCGATTTGGTGGACAACATGCAGGAACAGCATCCAACGATCGAACGTCGTATGGCGGAGCTGACCAGTAAGTACGAGGAATGTCTAGAGAAGGCTCAAACTTACGGTGATCAGTACGATCGCATCGTGCACAACCATCGCCAGTACTGCAAGGCCGTAATGGAAACGCAGGACTTTATCGACGCCAATCATAACACGGTAGAGCTGTGGGGTGAAACCGATCTCGACCAGGTATCCCTGATGACGAATCTGGATCGACTAACGGAGCTGAAGAAATCTATCACGGCGGAACAGAACCGGGTGGACCAGATACGCACCTTGGGCGAGGCGACGATCCCAGACACGAGCGACGAGGGACAGGCTAACATCCGCTCACAGATTGACATTTCGCAGCAGGAATGGGAAGGTCTGCTTGCTGCCATTGACAGCACAATGGACGGAATTCGCGGCAAAATGGGCGAATGGAGCGATTACGAGAAGATCCGCACGGATTGTATGAACTGGATGCGCGACATCGATGCGAAGATCCATTCGGTTGATCTGAAGGCGACGCTGATCGACAAGAAGGCAACGCTGGACTATCTGAAGAGCTTGCAGGGTGAGGTAAAGGCGAAGGAGCTCGAGATTGACAACTTCACGGAGAAAGCCCAGCAGCTCTATCGGGGCTATCTGAGCAGTCGCAACTCACAAATATCTGAGCTGGCGGTCAAGTATCAGCAGACGGCAAGCCGCATCAAGGAGCTGGTCGGTCGCTGGCAGCAGTACGTCATCCAGCATCAAGAGCTGGAGACGCGCATCAGCGAGCATCGCGAGTGGCTGAACGGTGTGCGGGAAAAGCTGAACTACTGTGCGGATCTGTCCAGCACATCGGAGAAGGAGCTGCAAAGCAAACTGAAGCTGGTGCAGGATATGATCGTGAACAAGGAGGATGGATCTGGCCGGCTGCAGACGATCGTGGATCTAGCCCAGCAGGTACTGGCCTGTACAACACCATCCGGGCATGAGGCGGTCAACAAGGCGGTAGCAGCACTGCAAGAGGAGTGGTCTTCGCTTGCGTTGCGTATGATCGATATTCGAGCGAACCTTGATGAAGCCATTAACCAGTGGTCCGGCTTTTTGGATCAGGTTAACGATCTGAAGCGCAACATCGACTGGATGGAGAACGAGCTGAGCGGATTTGTTGAGTTCCAGGCCAGCATGGCCGATAAGCGGGCACAGCTGGAGCGCATCAAGAACACGGAGGAGAAGATCCGACTGGAAAAGATCGAAATCGAACCGTTGAAGCAGAAGACTTCCGAGATGGCCGCATCTGGACAGCAATCACAAGCGGCAGCGACAGCGCAACAGATTCTCAGCAAGTTTGACTATCTGGCGGAGAAGATTAGCAAGATACTGACCGATCGGGAGGACCAGTACCGTGACCATCGGCTGTACAAGGAAGCGTACGACGATCTGTTCAATTGGATCAGCCGAGCCCGGGAGAAGCTGCCGTGCGTGAAGCAACAGTCGCTGAGCGATAAGCTGACGATGGACAGTGCGATCGCACCGCTCGATGCGCTGATGAACAAGAAGGCACAGGGTGAGCTGCTGGTGGAGCATCTGGTACACACGGGCGAGGTCGTAATGGCTTCGACGTCCGAAAAGGGCAAGGAAGCAATCCGCAGCGACATCAACGGATTGAAGGCAAACTTTGAGTCACTGTTCGGGGATATCGACAAACAGAAGCGGGATCTCGAGAAGACGCTCAACTTGCTGCGCGAGTACAAGGAAGAGTACGAGCGACTTTCCGAATGGCTGCAGCAGGTCGACATTTTGGTAAAGAACCACAAGCTTGCGATGTGTTCGAATTTGGCCGAAAAGGAAAAGCAAGTGCGCGAGATGCGTGAGCTGATCGGTAAGCTCGAGAAGGGTCAAGGAGAAATGGATAAGTTCAACGCATTTGCGGCACCGCTGCTGCAGTCCCATCTCGATACGTACATCGGCAATCAACTGCGCCATCTGAACTCTCGCTACCAGGTACAGGTAAATCTGGCCAAGGATGTGTTGAAGAAGGTTGAAACCAATCACGATCTGCACCGCGAGTACAAGAACAACCTGACGAAGGCGAACGGGTGGATCGAGAATGCGAAGGAGATCGTTCGCTACTCGACCGAGAATGTGGACAGCGTGAGCAAGGACAACTTGGAGAAACGATTGGCGAAGATTGTGGAGCTGATACAGCAGCGTGAGCAGGGCCAGAACTTAGTCAATGCCACCGTCAACACGGGCGAAAAGGTTGTGAAGAGCACGAAATCCGACGGTAAGGAGGTGATCAACGGTGAGATCAAGGACATTCAAACGAACTGGGATCGACTGGTGAAGCGCATGTCCACGGCGAAGGTTCAGCTAGAGACGAATCTCCTGCAGTGGGCCGACTACAGCTCGAGCTACAACCATCTGCAGCAATGGATTCAGGATCGTGAAAGTAAACTGCAGCAAGTATGCGAGCAGAAGGTAGTTCGCTTCCGGTTGGGTGGTACTTCGAGCAGTCTGAGCAGTGGTTTGAACGAACGAAGGGCGAATCTGCGCCAGGCGAACGATATCGTGCAAGACATCGTAAGCTTCGAGCCAATGATACAGTCTGTCGCTAGCAAAGCTTCGGATCTGCGTCAAACGTCACCGGCTTCGGAGATTTCCAACAAGTACGAAACTCTGAGCAAGCAAGCGAAGGAGATGTTCGAGAAGCAGAAGGAAACGGTCGAACTGCATCAGGCGTTCATCGACGCTAGCAACGAATTTGCGGCCTGGATCCGCAACGCCAAGGAGTGTCTGAACAAGTGTTCGGATTCACGCGGCGACAAGGAGACGCTCGTTTCGAAGATGACCCAACTGAAGATACTGGACAACGATGTGCCGGTCGGGCAGAAGAAACTCGAAAAAGCGCTCGAACAGGCGGAAGTTGCCTGCCGCAACGTGGAAGGCGAAGAGGTGGAAGCGATCGAGAAGGAGGTAGCGATTTTGCAAGAGGAGTTCGACAACTACTGCATAGCCCTAAAGAAGATTAGCAGTGCACTGGAGAACGGTATCGTGCGCTGGACGGAATATGACGATCAGTACGGTATTGCGCTGAAGTGGTTAGACAGCATCGAGCAAGAGGTGCAGACGTACAACAAGATGCAGGCTAATCTTCAGGAGAAGAAGCGCGTGCTGGAGGAGTTCCAGGACAAACTACAGACGCTGTTCGACTGGCAGCGCGAGCTTGATAGTTTGAATATGCGTGCTCAGGTGTTGTTGGAGATTTGTGCCGATACGCGTATCAGTAACGGTGTTACGCAGCTCACGACCAAGTACAATGTGTTGTTGTCGATTGCGAAGGAGATTATGCGTCGGCTCGAACTGCACTACCAGGAACATCAGCAGCACAACACGCTGTACGGTGAGTGTCAGGATTGGTTGGATAGGATGCGCGAGAAGCTGAACGAATGCGAATCCGTGCCGCACACGGTTGCGGAAACGCAATCCAAGCTTAACATTGTTAAGGGCATTAGGCAGTCGTTGGAGCAGGGCCAGAATAAGCTACGCTATCTGATTGAGCTGAAGGAGAAGATTGTTCTTAGCACGGAAACGAGCGGAGCATCGAAGATCGAAGAGGACACAGAAAACCTCAAGACGGAGTACGAATCGCTGATGGTGGACATTACCGAGACGCGCCAACGACTCACTAATCATCTGGCACAACTCGAGGACATCGGCAAGTTGTCCCGGATGGTAGCTGAATGGGTTGAGGAGGTACAGGGTAAGCTGGACGCTGGCGAGACGATGCAGAACGAACTTGCCGATAAGCGTGTGCTGCTGGAGAAGTACCGAGCCATTCAGCGAGAAACAGGCAACTACAATGAGCTGGTCGAGAAGATTAAGTCCAAAATGACCGACAACGCCAACATAGATGTGGAAGAGTTCAACAAGATCCTTACCGACTACGAAGCGATCGTGGCAAAGGTGGTAGCTGAAATCGAGAGACTCGAGAACCAGGTCAACAATCACGAGCGCTTCAAGCAAGCGCTGGGAGAGCTGTATGAATGGATGAAGGCCACGCGTCAGACGATTCAACAGTCGTCCGACTTCCACGGTGACAAGGAGCACATTGTTGGAAGG
This sequence comes from Anopheles melas, assembly GCA_000473525.2. Classification (NCBI taxonomy): domain Eukaryota; kingdom Metazoa; phylum Arthropoda; class Insecta; order Diptera; family Culicidae; genus Anopheles; species Anopheles melas. The sequence goes on along the minus strand of AXCO02002248.1, from coordinate 6,357 downwards.
ATCGAGAAGCTGAAGGGCATCGAGCTTTCGTTCGCTGATGGAAAAGTACTGCTGGACAATACGGCCGACATGGGCAACTCGCTAGCCGCGATCAGTGGCCAGGAGGGGCAAGCTACGATCAAGCAGGAACTGCTGCAAGCTCGGACCGATTGGGAAGAACTTGAAGAGCTGGCACGAAGCTCCCGCCAAACGCTGGAAGATTGTCTAGCGTCGTGGGACAGCTTCTTGGATAAGTCGGAAACGCTGGGCGCGTTCCTGGAGGAATACAACGTGAAGGTGAACGGATACGGTGCAAGCGAAGGAACGGCCGACCAGGCCGCTGTACTGAGCGAGCTCAAGGTAAGCAGGAGTTTGCTTGTTTGATGCCATTCAAATCACGTTGTTAATCTTTACACTTTGATAACTTGTAACAATTCAATCAAATCTTGTTCCTGGTAATTAATCTCAATAACCTTTCATCCTGCTGAGTCCGATTGAGAAGCCGAACATTCTTGGTAATTCATGTTATCTTATTTCTTCTCTTCTTCCATGAACCACCTGCACGTTGACCATCATCAACCGACGATTGATATATTCTGTGTGTTGTGTTCCTCAATGTGTCTGAAACGACTCATCCTACCGTGATTGCATGATTTTGCCGAAATCGAACCTATCCATCCCCTTGTTCCGGTGCACAGCGCATTCAGGATTTGATTCTGACGAAAAAGAGTACCGTCGAAGAGTTGAACGACGTGTGCGAGGCACTAATGGAGAAGAGTGCCTGCTCGACCGTTCGCGATCGTACCGTCGATCTGCAGAAGAGCTACTCGACATTGCTTGGAAAAGTGCAAGGTAATGGCCCTGTGTCCTTTAGTACAATTCAGGGGATAGATGTGCCTTCTATGATAGTTTTGATTTTGTATCTGTGAGATATTGAAGATGTTGATCAAAGATTTACAATTTTTTGGTTAAATTTTCCCATTTTGCCAGGATTCATCACCAAACTAGAGAAAAACCTCGTCAGCCATACCGAGTTCCTGTACTACAAGGAAGAGATTAACAAGTGGTTAAACGATGCCAACGCTACGATCAAGAACTGTAGCGATGTGGCAGCGGATGATGTGCTTGTGATCAGACAGAAGGTGGTACAGCTGCAGTCACTATCCAACTCGATCCCGCAAGGGCAGAAACTATTTGAGATGTTGCAAGATTCCTTCACCAAATCTTCCTACCTCTATCCGGAAGACAAACAGACGACCATGTTCCAGGACATTTCGGACATTCGCGATTCGCTCGATACGGTCATCATCGGTATCAGCTCGTCGCTGAACAACCTGAACGCGCAGGCAAGCCGTTTGGAGTCGTACGAAGAGCTAAAGCGACGCATTAACGAATGGCTCGCCACGACCGAGGGTGTGTTCGAGGCGCTGCCTGAAACGCACGGCGAGATGACGGAGGTGAAGACACTGCTCGAGCGCCTGAAGCACATCCAGACGGAGATCTCGTTTAAACAGTCGGATCTGGAAAATCTTCAACAGGAAGCGGCCAACCTCTTTGACGTTAACAAATGCTCGGCTGAGATGGAACGTGTCGCAAGTTTGCAGGCTCGTTGCTCTAAGCTTAGTGAAAAGTGTTCCTATCAAATTCGTAACCTAGAGACGGAGCTGGACGATCAGATGGCGTACTATCAGAATCTCCAGGAGATAGAGAAGTGGCTGCTGCAGATATCCTTCCAGCTGATGGCCCACAACTCGCTGTACATTTACAATCGCGAGCAAACGCTGGAGCAGATTGCGCAGCACGAGAAGCTGCTGGACGAGATTCAGCGTTATCAGGTCAATATCGATGATTTCAATGCGAAGGGTCAGTCTCAGATCGAGCGGTACATTCTGAAGGCACCAGCCATCAAGAGTCGCATCGAAACGCAAATGAAGAACATTCGCGACAGCTACAACTCGCTGCTGAACACGTCGGTGCAGATTAAGAACCGACTGCACGACTCGCTCAACAAGTTCCAGGAGTACGAGGATACGCTGGACGACATCAATCGACAGCTGGACGAAACGGAACCGCTGGTGGCGGAGGAACGTTTGCTGGAGGTTGCGGACTATGCCGTTGGACAGTCACAGCTCGAGAAGGCGCAAGGCATACACAATAAGCTGCAGGTGGAGAAGAGCCGCCTGATGTTTGCTGTGCAGGCGTGCGAAGCCGCTACCGCTAGCATTAGCCGTCCGAGCTCACCGATGGACAACGTTTCGCAGATGATCCCCGAGAAAGAATTGATGGTGCGGGCACGCCTGGAAGATCTGATTGATGATGTGCAGCAGTGGATTGCCGAATTGATTACCTCGATCAATGATTGCGAACGGCAGCACAAGCAGAAGGTTGAGCTGGAGAATTGGATCCAGAAGCAGAAGGCGATTGTCGCCGACTGGGGTTCGAAACCGTGCAAGTTTAGACCGGAAGCGGCCGAGCAGGAGCTGCGTGCGATGAGCGAACTGTCACGCACGATCACGGTCAAGCGTGATGATCTCCAGGGTGAGACCGAGCAGGACTATCGGTTGCGCGAGGAGCTCGAGAAGTTGCAGGGTAGTCTGAAGAAGGTGATCGATCGCAAGAAGGACGATCAGCTGGCAATAGAGAAGTATCGTAAGAACTACGAGGACGTGCAGGGCTGGTTGGATGCGATCACGAACCAGATCGATAACGTCGAAAAGGGTGGTGGTCTTAGCTGCAAGCAGAAGCTCGAGAAGATCTCCAACATTAAGCGCATTCTGGAGAACGACTGTGAGATGATAGCGAACTTCAAGCGCAATGGTGATCACATCGTGGAGCTGGTTAGCAATCTCGATGCGCAGCAGGTAACGGAGCAGTTGAAATCGATCGATCGGCGCTATAACGACATCACAAAGCGTTTGAACCGTCGGTTGGATGTGATTGATTCGACGAGCAAAATGTTTGGCAAACTGCGGAGTGATATTGGTGAACTGTCGCAGTGGGTAGTGGACAAGAATGGGTCGCTGGATGTGCCATATCAACTTGGATCGGATACGAAGTCGGCGGAGAATCAGCAGCAAGCGTTCAGATCACTGTTGAAGGAAATTGAAGGCAAGCAGTCGTACGTTGATACACTTGGCAAGCGTTTCTCGAGCATCCAGTCCGATCTGGAGCCGAATGAAAAGCAACAGCTGGAGACGGAACTGCAGACGCTGATCAAAAACGTTGGATTGCTCAGTGAGCGAGTGCGTACCGAGCTGGACAAGATCGTCGAGGACATTCTGTGCCGTAAGAACATGCACAACAACCTGGATGTTACGCGGGCCTGGATCAAAACGAAGCAGAACGATGTAAACAAGATATCCGACCAAATACCGCTGCTGTCGAGCAACGTGAACTCGGAGATCAAGCTGTGCCAGCGCCACGCGCAGACGATACGTGAGTTTGAAGAGAACGCCTTCAAGGATGTATCGAAACAGGTACGCGAAATTATGAAGGACTGTAGCGAGGAAGGCAAGGCAAAGCTGGCCCAGGAGTTCGGCGACATCGAGTCCAAACTGAAAGAGCTGGTGGAAAGCTGCGCTCGGAAGATCGAGTTCATGGAGCGAGAGCACGGCAAGCGACGTGAGTTCGAGGGCCGTAAGGATCGTGTCTGGAACTGGTTGAACGAGGCGGAATCGATCGTGTCGGCGGACATTCGCACCACGAGCTACGAGATACTGAAGGATCAGAAGCAAAAGTTCGACAAACTGTGCGGTGAATGTGAAGTGATGAAAGGTGTCGTGAAGGAAGCGGAAGAGTACAAGAGCGCCATCCTGCCGACGCTGAACGAGCTGGACAAGACGAACATCAACAACCAGGTGAAAGTGATGCGCGAAAAGTGGAACGCAATCAGCAACGTGCTGAAGGTGAAGTGTAAGAAGCTGGAAGATCATCTGATAGAGTACGAGGACGCGCTGGCGAAGATACAGAGCTGTGCCGCGTTCCTGGTGCAGGTGCAGGGTCGGCTGAAGGAAATGAACCGACCGGTGACAAGCAGGATTGAAAACATTCAAGACTTCCTGCTGGCGTACGAACAGATACTGGGAAGTTTGAAGGACAAGCGGCTAGAGATGAGCACGATCTTGTTGACCAATCTGCCCCAGCTGCGGGAAAATTCTGCCAAGCTGGAGGAGATGATCATGGGCATTGAGGAGCAGCTGCGACGGCTGAAGGCGATGCTGCTGCTGAAGGAACAGTTTATCGGAGCAATCAATGACATTGTGAAGTTGATTGCGAAGATCAACACGGACTTTAACACGGTGGACAACTTTAGCCCGACGGTGGACGAGCGGCTGATGCGGTACAGTGAAATTCTGCAGAGTATTGAAGAGTGCGAGGGTCTACTGGTGGCCGCGACGGATAAGGGTCACCAGATCGCTAGCGACGGTACCGATCTGGACCGGCACAACATCATGGATCAGATTCATTCGCTGCAGCAGCAGCTCGGTTCGATCAAACGATCGATCGAGCTGGAGCAGGACAAGTACCAGAAGCAGCGCGCCTACCACAAGACCCTGTCGAACGATCTGTTCGCATTGGTGGATTGGTTCAAAGACAATGATGAGCACATCCGGTCGCGTCCACTGTTTGGTTTGGATTTGAAGATGGCCGACCAGCAGCACAGTGCGCACATTGCGTTGGCTGGCAAAGCGAACATCAATCTGAAGATGATTGAAGATTTGCTTGGGAAGTTGGCGCACAGCGACAGCAAACTGCCCGACGATCTGCAGGATATGGTAGATCGTGCGAGAGCGCTGCAGGAAACTATTCCGGCAGAGTTGACAGCTCGTGAAGCTTATCTCACCCAGAACCGTCAGTACCGGCTGGAGTTCCGTGACAGTATGGAGCGCGTTAAGAAGTGGCTGACGGCGGCCGAGGAACGATTCGAGCACACGAAAACGTTCAGCTTCGATCAGGAGAAGATTACGGTAGCGTTGAAGGAGCTGGAAGATTTTCTGCACGGTGAAGCGGAAATTCGTACGCTTCTGTACGGTGCCATCCAGGAGCAGGCCGATCGGTTGTGGAATTCGTTGAGTGAGCTGGACCAAAACCAGTGTCTTGGTGAGTTGCAGCAGTTGAAGAATCGGTTGAGTGAAGTGTCGCATCGTGCCGCGGTGCAGCAAACCGAGCTGCTGTCGAACAGTGACCTAGTGAAATCGTACAAGAAGCATTCGAGTGCAGTGAACAGTGTGCTTGCCAAGAGCAAGTTGGACGATACGATCCTGACCATCCCGACGCTGCCGGCCCGTATTGATCACATCAACGTGTTGCTCAACATGCTGCAGGTGAGTGAAGTAGTACTGAGTGATTTATTTACAAAGATTTGATTTACAGAAATATTCTAAGTCACTCCAAGATCCTAAATAACTAATCCAGGATTTTTTTTTAAATTGTGAGTTACTTTTCGGACGTCACATTAACGTCGTCGAGATCGACTCGTGCTGCGATTTCTTGCCGTCGAGCGTGATCGTGAACGTGACGAGGATCGTCGCTTTGATTGGGGACGCGCTCTGCTCGTACTAGTAGACGCACGGCGTGTACGGCGCGCCCTTGATCTTGACCGTGATCGAGATCGAGAGTTGCGCCGTTTTCTGGAACGTGCCGCAGCTTCGCGTTCTTCCCGTTCGCGCTGTTCACGCATTCTGCGGTAGATAGCGATGGCACGAATTTGAGCGGGACTACGCCGTTGCGTCATGCCCGGTCCCATACAGTCCATTGGGTGGTTCGATGAGGTAGGCACATCCTCGTTAGCGGGATCGAGAGTTGCGGCAAGTGTTTGCGGCATGTTTCGGACAATTTCTTGCAGTTGCAGTTGGAATGATTGCGTTTCTGGCAAGAACCACTTGTTCGCTAGTGTGTATGTATTGTTTCTTGGATTCCGCCGGATAAGGCCCATTCTTAATGCCTCTTCGAGTGCTTCTTCGGTGGGGGACTTGAGATCGCCCTCCGGTATCTCTGAGCTGCTACTGAACTGTGGCAGCTTTTCACATATGCTAATGACATCCTCTGGGGGACAAGGATGTATTAAATTTGTATATTTTTCTACAAAAACAAGGTGAATATACTTACGAGGGGTCCCAGAGTTGTGCAAAATACTCAAAATATACGGCATCATTTTTTCAAACCGTTTGTGTTACTGCTGGTAGGTGAATAGAAGCCTACTTTGCTGGTAGGAAGCTTGAAATAAATGCATGTAGGAATATACCTCTGCATGCTTTGATTAGGAAATATGAGTGGTTTCCTGATACATGTCGGAGCCAAGTTCTGCTTAATTAATCGATAATGGGGTCCTTTCCGTTTTAAGTACGTAGGCTGAAATTTCAGCCTGTCAGCTGTTTG